>OY744536.1:96437675-96447675 GCA_963556195.1 Sepiola atlantica | reverse complement strand
ATCGTTCATAAATAAAGACAAAACACACACACACACACACACACACACACACATATATATATATATATATATATATGTATATATATATATATGTGTGTGTATATATATTAACACAGTTTTTTCTCTCTCTCCATGTATAAATGACTAAAAAATGTAATATTTATATACGAGGCATGTCTAAAAAGTATCCGACCTAAGGCCAGAAAAATATTTCAAACAACGAACGCTGCAATCACCAATAAAAGCAATGACATAAAAATACATTAAATATTTAGGTGATTAAATTCGTGCAAATTTCTAGTTGTAGTCCATTGGTACGATGCTGCAAGGTTCGATCCTTGTCTAAGTTAGCCATGCTGATGACGACTGTGAGCCAGAAATACGTGTCAATGGATTACTTTATGTACGTATTAAATTAATAACACACATATATATATATATACACACACACACACACACACATATATATATATATATATATATATATATATATATATATATATATATATATATATATATATATATATATATATATATATATATTAGATAGATAGAAGGATGAAAAGGAATTAGAAAAGCGACGGAGACAGATCTTTTTTCAATTCAATTGCTCAATGCAAGGTATATTCCGCAAAAAAGCAATTAATTAAATTAATTTTTTCCTTAAGCTAAAAATTAATTAAATTGCTTTTTTGCGGAATATACCTTGCATCGAGCAACTGAATTGAAAAAAGATCTGCCTCCGTCGCTTTTCTAATTCCTTTTCATCCTTCTATCTATCTATCTGCTCTATCTGGTATATTGAGCTTATACTTTTCACAACATGTTTTACCTTTCCTAAAAGTTCGCTTTTCGTTCTCTTCTTTATATATATATATATATATATATATATATATATATAGCATACACATGTATACTTATGTGTTCGTCTGTCGGTGTATTCCTGTGAATAACCATTAAAAAAGTAGCAAGAAATAAAAATTATTCCAAAACGAAAGTAAACAAATTGAGTGGCAGTGAAACAATTGAAAATTCTATGCGATAATTCCTCTTTTAAAACCAAATATCTCGAAGTAACAACATGATTTCATCTTGATCGCCTCTATATATAAGCAAACAAACCAAAAATGGTTAAAAACGATTTGTGTTCGGTTTATTTCTCTTGTCCGATTTTTTTTATATTTCAATTCCACTACTTTAACTCAGCGATACAAATTTGGAATGAAAATTCAAGATAATGGGATTTATCGTTGTGATTCCGTTTGTGAAAATCAAACCAAATATATTCGCGCCTCGAAATGTAAATTGTACGATGATTGGCATTCGATAATAAATCGGAAAAGTTATTTTATTTCACCCGAAACAAAGCAAGTTTCCACTGTAGACGTAAGGGGCTACTGAGAATTATGGTGACATTTTAAGGGATCATCCTAAATTGGGAGCTGTGCAGCGAGAGCCAAAGGTCGGCAGCACGAGGAAAGAAACTATTTGAGTAGAAGGCTCTTCGGCATCTGGGGACATCCACAGTGAATGGATGGGATTTAGCTGATCGTCGGGTTGGTTGAGTGTATTTACGTCGAGGGTGCACTAGAGCAGCAAGTTCGTCCGAGCACATTCCATGTAATACTTGTTAAAAAAGCACAAGGATGCAATATTGCGGCGATGAGACAGGGGCTGGAGCTTTTAAACAGAATAAACAGAGTCATAGCGAGTCTCGGGCAATATAACTTGAAGAAAAAAAAGAAGATTATTCTTATATATTTAATAGTCAAAAGACATTCGACTAAAAACCTTGATGAAAAATTAAAAAGTGCGACTAAAACTAGCAAACTAAATCCCAAGGTACCTTGGGATTTAGTTTTCGTAGCTTTATATACACTACCGATATTCATTTAGGGGACAAACAGCATAACGACTAGTCAGTAGTGGAATGGGGTCAAATATGAATCTTAACATTTAATGCTGCTAAGACAAATCTCCTTTCCTTCAACAACTTCAAGAAACCTCTTCAACCATCGATTGCCATGGCAAATAACACTCTATCTGAGAGTCCGACGTTCAGACTCCTCGGCCTAACATTCACAGGTAACATGAATTGGAACAAATACATAGAAGACATTGCCAAGGCTGCTGCGAGAATGGTGGGCTCTCTCTACCGTGCTAGAAAACTTCTCACACCTGGCAGTATCCAATATCTCTACAAAGCCACCACCCCTCATGCATGGAGTATTGTAGTCAGATTAAGGCTGTCGAACTATCCAGCATCATCTCCCTCTTATACAAGGTCCAAAAACGAGTCTCTAATCTAATAAGTGCCTCCCTATCCACCAAGCTCCAGCCCCTGTCTCATCGCTCCAATATTGCATCCTTGTGCTTTTTTAACAAGTACTTCAATGAATTGTGCTCCGATGAACTTGCTGCTATAGTGCACCATCGACGTAAATACACTAGCACAACCCGACAATCAACTAGGCCCCATCCATTCACTGTGGAGGTTCCCAGATGCCGGAGAGCCTTGTACTCAAATAGTTTCTTTCATCGTGCTGTCGAACTGTTGATCCCCTTCCCTGCTCCCCGTTTCCCTGACTGTACCGACATACAGAAATTTAAAACTAATGTTAACAGACATCTCGCTGCACAGCTCTCAACTTAAAATGACCCCCAGGACTTTTACCCTAATTCTCAGTAGCCGCTTATATCTACAGTGGCGGCTTGCTTTTGGGGGGTGAACTATGTTAAAAAAAGTAGTCCCTTTTCCCACCACTTTTCGTTTCATTCGCCTTTACTTCCACTTTCGAAAAGATTCAATCTTAAAGCAAGCAGGCATGATTATCAGACTTTTAATAGAACTAGCGAATATATGTTTCTTTTGACATATATATTTGCTAACCTGGGAGGATGGCATGATGAAGTGCGAACATATAGTATACTGTCTATCTTCAAAGAAGAGGATAATGCCTGGGAGGATTGTATCATGACCACAGAACAGGTACTACATTGTCCTCCACACACAAGAAAATAGGGGTTAATACTTAGACTGATTATCTTATGACAACAGAACATATACTACACTACCTCTTCCCCAAACCAGGAGTAGGTCATTTTGGGGAATATAGTTTAATGACAACAGAACAGACACTACATATTACACTCCCCTGAATTAAGTATCGAAAGATAGTATATTAGTCAGAAATATATAGTAAACTGAATTGAGTCTTAAAAGATAGTAGAATAGTCCAATTCAGAGAAGTGATAGTGTAGTTTCGGCTTCAGACCGATAGATACAAAATTCTCATTAGTAGTATATATAGAGTTGAGTGATTTACTTTCAACGATTATCTATCAATTAAAATTTAAAAAAAAAACAGAAAATGGCTGTCTGAGAACTTCCATGATTTCACCAATCCCAACACACCCCATTAACTCTCCTGATTACAACTCCATGGATTACTATGTGTGAGTGCAGCTGAAAAAGGCACCAACCGTACCGCCTGCAACATCAAGGAAGAATCTGTGAATGACTAAATTATATAGAGGAAGTTCAGAGCAAATTTTACTATACGGTTTTGAAACGAAAAAAGAAACTTCATATCTTGGCCAATAATTCATGTATTTCCTAAATTCAAAGTGCATCTCTTAGAAAATCTTTTGCTGAATACAGTTCACTTGCTCTGAGCCTTCATCATAGCACCAGATGAGATATGAACCTGGAACAGTGTCTTTCAAGATACGCCAGTTTTATTATGACAATCAGATCGTCATCTTTCTCATATTTTTCATTGAAGAGTCAAAGATTCACGGGATAGAATGGTAGCTAGTTGAAAGGTGAAGAACCTTATGATAAGATTGAGTAATGTTAATGGAATGGACTAAGTTTTCTTACTAACCCTAACCCATACCCTAACCCTAACCCATACCCTAACCTTAACCCTTACCCTAACTTTAACTTTATGATAAGTGTTACACCGGCCGTTCTTATACAGGAGAAACTACACCGGTTGTCACTATAAATAGTGCGAGTCACCAGAGACACTAAAGAAAACGCACAGTCTTGTAACTGTCTAGCCAAGAGCTAGTCACGTTCTTACTTTGTTAATACACTTGTTAAACCAACCCTCGACTTGACTTCCTTTATTTATTATTTACTGTGGAACAACTTCACAACAATAAGATTGAGGAATGTTAATGGAATGGACTAAGTTTTCTTACTTGTGAGAACGGTATGAAACAGCAATCTGTTGACATTGAAATTGAAGACGACTATGTTGTAGTCTGCAGGGAAATAAGATTCCCAAGTTTTGCAATTATGGTATTCCATAAATTATGGTATTCCATAAATTATGGTATTCCATAAATGCGAAAGTCAACGTTTTCTAAAATGTAAGGAAAAATCATTTTCAAATATAGCCATGCTTTAAATTCTCAACCCATTTTCTGTTTTTCGATTAGTGAAACATATGTTTTATTTAATATCATATTTCCAGATCACCTGCGCCTTGAAGGCAATTTAAAATCACATTTAAAATGTACAGCGGTACGAGTCTAGCAATGACTAGCTTATTCACAGCATTAGTTCTTCGAGAATTTCAAATATATAAATAATAATAATATGATATTCTCTAAAAAAAGAACACGTTTATATGCGTCTTTTCATATCGGTGATAGGCTTTGTCTGTCTGTCCGTTGGTCGGTGTTTTCTGATTCAGTCTCATACTAAATTCTCTACATGTATGAGGGTTACGTACGTCCTCTTATTTAGTACCGTTGCCACATCTGGGGAGGTGCCGATCAGAGCACCCTTTCCTACCTTGACAGAGTAATAAATCGACTTCAAAATCTTCTCTTCCTTATAGACTCTATCTCACAGATGAGACGTTGCTAGTCTCTTTCTACTTCATCTTTATTTGTATGGCAGGTGCCATACTGAGCTTTAATCTCCCGTTCTCCCCTTTAAGCCATTCACAAACAGAACTCATTTTCTACCGACACTGTAACAAACTAAGGACAGTAGAAAGTGGACGCTGGGTCTACTTTCTGCAACCTCGTAACTCTCGCTTCCCTTTATTTTGTCCTTTAGGATGGCACGGTGGCTGAGTGGTTAACGACGCGGACTGAGGACCTGGGTGTGTCGGGTTCAGATCCAGTTCGTTCCACAAAAACACTTTCATCAAAACCCACACCTGACCTTGTGTCTGACCTCCTGGACGGGAGGTAAATAAAAATACTTAAGTTTGAAGAGTCAGCCATAGAATACACTCCACTCGAGGTAATGTGGTAAAAGAGCAATCACTCATGGATTCTTCATAAATTTATTTTTGTTAGTCCTCACATTCAATGAGCGATGTTTCTCACAAAGGAGGAAAAATTGCTGTTTTCTGGGTCAGAATCTATCCATATAACACTTATAGTTGGCTGTTTTTTGCAGCTGATATTGCGCATAGGCAGCAAGCATTCCGCGTTTCAACCGCCATAAGTAGACAACAATTCATAGCATCACGAAACCACTATAAGAATGTAATCACCGCAGCTAAGAATAGGTATACTGAGATGATCAGAAAACGCATAGAGTCGCAAAAATTAAGAATTCTTGACTTCTGGAAAATCTATAATAAGTTAGTAAACAGTGGGCAATCAACAATTCCCCCAAGCCACCAATATTTCGCTTGCACGGCAACGGATAAAGCTGAACTGTTTTACCAGCAGTTTACTTTAACCTCTACCTTGGACTCCACACACCACACTAAATGATATGATCATCAGCCCTTCCTATGTCCTGGATATTATTAAAAAAATTAACACCCGCAAAATATGGCGGCCAGATCATATCCCTGCAATAGTAATTAACATATTCCTTACAAAGCTTGCCCTTGTCATCTCAAAGTTCTATTACAAATACCTTACTGAATCTAGCTTCTCTAATAACTGGATAATTGCCTCTGTGGTATCAGTTTTGAAAGTACTGAACCGCAGAGTTATTGCTCCATATGTTGACTCTGTTCTTTTCGCAAAAATCTTTGAATCGTTAATCAATCTCGCGATAGTCCGTCATCTCGAAAAAGCTAAACTTCTTTCTGACACTGGATAAGGCATGGTAAAGCTAGGGCTGTAGCGCTTGACATATTCAATGGCTTTGATAAGGTCTCGCATGAAAGTCTTCCCAGGAAAAAATTAATTCGTGCAGTATTAATGGATACATATTTAATACAATCAGATCCTTCTTAGCTAAAAAAAATTCATGTCGTTCTCGAATGCTACCAAGATAAAGATCCTTTCCTTTAACAATTATAACAAACCTTACCAACCACCGATTGCCATAACTGATAGTACTTTTCCCGATATTCAAACGTCTAAACTCCTCGATCTAATATTCACCGGCAAGATAATTAGAATATCTTATATCTTTGTAAAGCCACCATTCACCCGTGCGTGAAGTATTGTTGCCACATTTGGGCTGGTGCACCAACCACTAGTCTCTCCCTATTGGACAGAATACAAAACAGAGTCTTCAACCTAATAGGTCCCAAACTGTCTACCAGGATTTTTAGGTTAAATTTAATTTTTAAGTTATCTTTTGTTTATCAAATTGTAGGGTAAAAGTACAGAAGAGTTAACAAAGTCCCATCCCCATGTTACGAATGATGTTCTAAAGATAACTGAATTGGAAAAAATGCATAGAAGACATTGCCAAGGCTGTTGCAAAGAAAATTGTCTCCCTCTACCGTGCTAGAAAACTTCTCACACCTGACAATATCCTATATCTCTACAAAGCCACCATCTGCCCATGCATGAAGTATTGTTCTCACACCTGGGTTGGTGCACGATCCATTGTCTCTTCCTCTTAGACAATGTTAAAAAAAGAATATCTAATCTAATAGGTCCATCACTATCCACCAAGCTCCAGCCCTAGTCTGATCACCGCAATGTAGCATCCCTGTGCTATAAGTATTTTGATAGAATGTGCCCCGATGAAATTATAACATTTGTGCCTGCTCAACGTAAATATTGACAAGCAGCAAAATTCCACCCCTTCACTGTAGACGTCCCCATATGACAGAAGGCTTTCTACTCTAATAGCTTCTTTTTTCGAACTGCTTGCGTTCGGAATTTCTTCTCTGCTCGCTGTTTCAGACTGTACCAACATGCAGAAGTTTAAATGTAATTTGAACAAACATCTCGCTGCACAACTCCCCACTTAGGATGCCTCTTTCAATCTGGCTCCTAATTCACAATAACCCTTTACGTCTCAGTTTGGGGTGATTGTTTTACATGTCCTCTCACAGTATTTGCTTCGACGAACTTACTGCACTTGTACCCCCGCAATAGCTAGCCTCGATCTAAATTCAAGTTCTGTTCGGATAGATTAAGTTTGCCGATTAAAGGAGATACATTACGTTGTTTAATTGAGTCAAGAAATCTTCGCCGAGATTTATTGAGAATGAATTTAACAATTCTAGCCTGACCCAAATTTAAAAAAAATGATCGTATGTGCATATGTGTCCAAACAATAATAAATATAGGTTAATCATTTTAGGAGTGAATCCTGTACATGCAAATATATAATTATATAAGCATATATAACGTTATAAAGATGGAGATAGTGCACAGGTGTGTTATTACAAGTTGTTTACCGTAACAAGGTCAAGAACTGTAATCAGATAAGCAATAGCAAATGGAAAATGCTATATTGGACGTTTCTGACTGTCGTTCGAAATCGCCGATCGATTAGTCGAAGGTTTGGGAAGGTCAGGTCGATCTGGTGATGACCATTCCTCCTTGTGTGGCTAGAGGGAGTTTTACAGTCGATGGGACCTAATGAAATAAAGAAGTGTTCAAGGTGGGACTTGGCTAATCTTGATCGAGCTGAGGACATCACTTCGAGCAAGGTTAACTTTATTTGGACAGGTTCATCACGTGGGAGTGTAAAACGGGAATCAGTAAATATATACAAACAATAAGAATAGAGAGATTATCAGAAATATAAGAGAAATTGACAGAAAGAAAGAGATAGATGAAGTCGATCGTAGAAAGAAAGAGAGGATGGATCATATATATATATATATATATATATATATATATATATATATATATATATATATATATATATATATATATATATATGCTGAAGAGTCCAGATTAAAAAGGACGAAACGTATACGTACATAGATAATGAACAATAACAAATATATATATATATATATATATATATATATATATATATATATATATATATAAGTTCCGCTCGAGCCTCGAACACTTTCGACAACAACGCGCTTGCCCCCTCCTTCGGCACATTAACTTCAATTACTGTCTGTGACGATTTCCCGTGGCCGCGTGGGCATAGACGTTAGCTTCGTGATTCTAGTTTGAATTTATAAATTGCGTTTGGTCCCATGCGACCGCATGCAACCGCCACTTGTATCGTCTGTGGGTTATAAAAAACACAACTAGTAGCAAAATCCTTCCTCTTCACTGTAGAGCTGTGGACTTACTACTGTTATAGTCTCTTTCCTCGGACGGCTTTCCTTTGGAATACTCTCTTTGCTTTCTGTTTCCACGACTGTATTAATATGCAGACATTTAAATTTAATGTGAATAAACACTTGCTGCTCACCTCCCCACTTAAGATGCTCCTTATAAATCTGGCTCCTGGTCACAGTTGTCACCTATGTCTCAGTGCCTTGTTTGGAATGAAGAAAGTGTTTTTTTTAATGAATGAGTCACCGCTTATCAAGGTCAAAAGCTACTTGAGGATAAGAAAAAGCGTCACCAGGCTGACTGAGTGTTTGACCTAGTTTCAGGGTTGGTTTTGAAACAAATACCAATAAAGTGAAAGAAAGTATTTTTCTAAGTTTTATACAATAATTTGATCCCGCGTAAAATCAATAATATCCTCTGTTTTTACAATAACGAGGTATGGGTAACACATAATCCGACTCATTTAAGTTTATAAGTGTATCTTGTGTTGTTTCTGAGTTTTAGCTACATACAAGCACACACATACAAATACAACTTTTTTTTATATAATTGATTACAATGAAATACTGATACATTCAAATTATCGAAACATTTTTTTACAAAGTGATAATCGAAACATTTTAAATGTTATTTTTCTAAACCCCAATAAATTCCCACGGGACTGCTTTCGTGCACACTAAAACTTGGTTGTCTTTAAACTTGTCATACAATTTCCTCATAAGTAATCAAGTTTCGTTCTATTCCATTCATTAGTTTCAATCCTCTCATAATATTGTTCATCATTCAACTGACAATCCATTAACTTCGTTAACCCTATTTTTTATTTATTATATTAATACACTATTTTAATGTGGACTTCCTTCATTTATTTATTTTTTATTACGAGTCATTTTATATAAATAGAGGTTTTGTCCGTCCGTCTGTCCGTCTGTCTCTCCGTCAGTCACAGATTATTGTAAACGTAATAAATATATTGCGGAGTTTGTCACATTTTCAAGTATAAGAGATCTTAACTACTTTCAGAAATGGAGAATGTTGCATTAATAATAAATAATAAACTCCCAGCAAACAAAGCGGATGCCATGACCGGAAATCAAACCGAAACCTTGAGATCTTTAGTCTGATGTACTACGAGCTAACCTATATCGACTTTTGTTTTTATTAATGTTACCCTCACAAAATAAATGTAGCTTTCGTGTGACGTCATGTTTCAAACAATGAATTAAAACATAAGGAATAATAAGAAATAAATAAATGAATGGGTAAACATTATAAAAAGCGTTGGAAAATGGTGTAATTAACCTGAAAATATTGTACTTTTACTACATATTGTATGTAGTTCTTCCATAATTATATAATACTATCATTCTAGCAAAAATATGCGACCGGAGGGAGCGTATATTTTCTAGTTTTATGACTAAAAATATTAAAATAAAATAAAAATAAACATTTGGTATCTTTAAGCTTGCGGATTGAGCTTCCCGTGTTTCCGTGAAAGAGAAATTGTCTTATTTTAAATGTTAAA
>OY744536.1:96415175-96432675 GCA_963556195.1 Sepiola atlantica | reverse complement strand
ATACATATTACACACTGCTTCAAGCAAACTACATCACTTTATTGCATTTATTTTATTTTAAAATCATACCTGTTATCTCCTGTCTCGGTGAGGGGTGCGCGCGGACGTTACTCTCGCCTTTTCTGCAGACTAAACTGGTCTCGCGTCTCTCAGTCCCATAATCTATTGCAACACGTTATTCTATTTTGTCAGTGCTTGACTATATCGGTAAAGCACCTTTACGCCTCGGGCGCATAGTTTTAGTTTTACGGTTGATGCTCGAGACAGTTGCTTCGTGCCTTTTGCCCAAAGGCCTCGATTTGGAATATATCCCTGCGGTACTAAATGCAACTTTCAATAAGGCTGGAAAAGAATAACTTTCACTTCGTTCTTTGAGTAAATACAAATATGAGGCAAAAAGATGAAGATATCTTTAAGATAAAACCAATTTCTACTTTCGTTCTATTGTTCGATGCATTTTGTTTATTGAATATCGGTTTCACGTTATTTTTTGTATAAAAATAAACAAGGAAATATTTACAAAGAATAACTTATTTATAAATGAAACAGAATATTGTATGAAAAATCTGTTTCACACAGGGTGTACAGAAACTGGCCAGTTGGTCTACTTCTGTGAAACATTGCGTATTTCGCGATCCAATTTCTTTTTAGGATCGAATAACAACATTGTTTTTTTGTTTTGTTTCTTTTTTCTTTTTTACTAAATAGTCACTGATCATCAAGGCCCAAAGGCCACTCGAGGACAAAGGTTAATGGTTTGTGGCAGATGGTGATGAGGCAAAAATGTTGAAGATTGCAAATCATGGTTGGATCTAGGCTGAAATTAATTGGTTAATGAGACGGCTCAATAAGAGTTTATTAATATTGAATTTGCAAACAACCATGCTGTAATCAACTGGGAATCAGTTCCGTGGTATTGCGTTCCACAGATAGACAGTTCTTCGTAAGAAACTTTGCTCATGGAAGAAAGGAACACTATTATCAGTGGTTGTAACTAGAGGTGTTTTTTGTTGTGAATGTTTTACCGGGGGGTGCAGGTTTAAACATACGACCCCAACCCTAACCCTAACCTGTGTTGTTTTACAAGTACTTCCACGGAATGTGCTCCGATGAACTTACTGCACTTTTACGCCCTCCAAACGTAAATGGCCCCGATACACCCGACTAGCAACACAACCCCACCCTTCATTGTAGATTTTCTTAGATGCCGGAAGGTATTCTACTCTAATAACTTCCTTTGTCGGACAGGTTCGAATTCCCTTTTGGTTCACTATTTCCACGACCGTCCCAGCATGCATACATTTAAATGACCTTAAATGCAAAAAGGTAAAACCTGCAACCCAATGTTACACAAGGTTGTCGCTATAAAAGTGGGAAATTTGAGGTTGTAAATTTTATTGTTTAGATTTTAATTTGTTTAAATGACCTTCAATGCAAAAAAGGTTAAACCTGTAACCCAATGTTATACAAGGTTGTCCCTATAAAAGCGGGAAATTTGAGGTTGTAAATTTTATTGTTTAGATTTTATTTTGTTTAAATGTTATTGTGTCTGGCTTATTCACCTCTCCGATTTGCACGGACGACATTTTCAGCATCTGTGAGTGTAGCATACTATTAGTCTTTGAAAAACTTTATAAAAGTTTTTCTTTGTAAAGATAAATTACTGTTTGACAAATTTCCTACTTTTCTAACGACCACCCTGAATATCCTAGACTTAGGGATACATATTTGTAAGTTAATTCCAACTTTTATTTCTTTTTGTCGATTCTGTGTTGCTGCTGATCTCTGAGGTAACTGCAATAAAGGGATTCATTTTTTATTATATATTTTATTAAACCTTTTTTTTTTACTAACGCGATATCGCTCATCAAGGCCTAAAGGCAATTCGAGGACAATGGTTAATGGTTTGTGTCTGGTAAATGTTGAGACTAACACCATGAGGATTGCAGACGATGGTTGTATCTGGGCTGAATTTGATTACTTAATGACGCGACTAAACAAGAATTTCCATGGAAGCTAATACCAGTTTTACACAATAATAATAGGCCCGGTTTCATCTCCTGTGAGTAGATTTCAATCTCTATAATGTTGGAACGTAGACTCCTGATGTTGGAAAAAACAACCTGATAGTACTTATCCAGGTTAGAATTTGGAGATTTGGGTTTACGATTGTCTTTTGTTTTGAGACGTTTCATATTGGGATGGGAAAGAATCGTAGAATAGATAAATACATTGGTTAAGAGACGAAACGCAGATAGAATGAGTAAGAAGATTATCTTTGTTAACTATTGTAGAGAGAAAATATGTAGCAATTACCACTAATATAGTGTCAAGAGGCTTCACAGATAACTACTGCATGGTCAAGACTCCACTCAACAAATGGCAATACAGCATCCCCAGTACTTTGCACCTGCTGATAAGACAACGTCCTTGGAAGTAATTCCAAGGTGCGAGTACTTGGACTATCAGGCGGATAACGTCAGCCCGGATCAAGCGTTTACCTCCAGTACCATTATTAGTAACATGACAACAAAGATAGAAAAAAGAAACTTACTCAAGTCATCTCTATATACGGCTCACATCAACCAAAAACCGAACCAAGAGACAGTATTTTCTTTCCCCACTATCCGAAACATCACTCTCGGACGTTGTAAGGGACAGAATGTGGGAATCGAGGGTTACGGGGCTTCCGAAAGTACATTCACACTGCATTTTCTACTCTGTGAATGAAGGTGTATCAATTTACCAGGTCTTTCTAAAACCCATTTTTAATGTACTGAGTGAGATTCGTGTGTTGGCTTGTAGAATCCAACTTGTTGTTAGGTGATAGCTGTTTTTAAAAAAAAAACATATTTAACCAAAAACATGTCAGGCCGCAACCGTAGACGTAAGGGGTTACTGAGAATTAGGGTGTAGGTTTTGGGTGTCATCCTAAGTTAGGAGCAGTGTAGCGAGATGTCTGTTTATATCAGTTTTAAACCATCTGCATGTCGGTACAGTCGGGGAAACAGTGAACAGGGAAGGAAGTTCCAGAGGCCGGTAGCACGAGGAAAGAAGCTATTAGAGTAGAAGGCTCTCCGGTATCTGGGAACCTCCACAGTGAATCGATGGGATTTAGCTGATTGTCGAGTTGGTCTAGTGTATTTATGTCGAGTGGGGCACCAAAGTAACCAGCTCATCGGAGCACAATCCATTGACGTATTTATAAATTGGTTTATTAGTTTATCAACAAGTATCCTCCATTCTTAAACATTTGCTTGTCCATTATTCCGGATAAATAAATAACTAATTAATATCCATTTTTTCAAACATCCCTAATTTGTCATCAGAAGTGTTTTTGATATGCAATTCATCTAATGATCCATAAAATGTTCTTGCATTGAAATGTCTTGGAAAAAAAGTTCTTGCATTGAAATGTCTTGAAAAAAGTTCTTGCATTGAAATATCTTGAAAAAAAGTTCTTGCATTGAAATGTCTTGAAAAAAAGTTCTTGCATTGAAATGTCTTCAAAAAAAGTTCTTGCATTGAAATGTCTTGACAAAGGTTCTTGCATTGAAATGTCTTGAAAAAAAGTTCTTGCATTGAAATGTCTTGAAAAAAGTTCTTGCATTGAAATATCTTGAAAAAGGTTCTTGCATTGAAATGTCTTGAAAAAAGTTATTTCATTGAAATGTTTTGAAAAAGGTTCTTGCATTGAAATATCTTGAAAAAAAGTTATTGCATTGAAATGTCTTGAAAAACAGTTATTGCATTGAAATGTATTGAAAAAAAGTTCTTGCATTGAAATGTCTTGAAAAAAATTTATTGCATTGAAATGTGTTGAAAAAAGTTATTGCATTGAAATGTCTTGAAAAAAATTTATTGCATTGAAATGTATTGAAAAAAATTTATTGCATTGAAATGTCTTGAAAAAAAAACTACACTATACAGTGGATAATTTTTTGGCGAAAACAAATTAAAATAAACAATTTGTTTTCGCCCAAAAAGGACCCACTGTGTAGTGTAGGTTTTTTTCAAGACATTTCAATTCAGAAACTTTTTATTCTTTGTGGATTTTTCAGTGTTGCAGAGACTATATTGACATGCAAATGTTGTTTGGCTCACCGCTAAAGTAAAGAACCGTTAAAAATATATCTCACAGAAATGTTATGTTTTTTGAAAATGTGAAAAAATAAAAATAAAAATAAAAAAACATTGTTATTGGAATATAAAATGAACTTGACGTATATATGTTCTGTTGTTACTGATTGTCATTAAGCTGAATATTTTAAAGAGACTGCTAATTAAAAGGCACTGATAGTATATGTTAATACATATATTATCATAATTAATATATATATTTTCTAAAGTTCAGATTTAAAAAAGATACACTTTTCACCGTTTGTCCACATAACACTCGGATGCTAATCTTTCATCACCACCAAGAAGGATTCTTACGTATACCTAAAAATAATAATAATAATAATGGAAATTCCTTAGATTTGATTAAAACTCTGATGATGTTCGTTATACCAAGTGAAATATTAATTTAAAAAAGTCAAAATGAAGATATTTGTTTTGATTTTTAATATAAATACGCATCTAACGAATGGTTTTTGAAGCAATTTGAATATTTCGTTATATATATATATATATATATATATATATATATATATATATATATATATATATATATATATTGTGTTTGTATTTAGGCAGCATTTATGCAAACATTGTTAAAAATAACAGAATTCGTCTGTTTAATTATACCTTTGGTATTTTTTCATTTTTTCTGATGGTGAATTTAAATCGTCAACAACTTCCTAGAAGAATGCGAAAAACGTTCTATGCGCGTTTCTCCGCCATCTTTTTTAAAATTCTTTTTTTTTTCCAGTTTTTTTGTTCATTTGCTTTAGACAACTGAGGATGATTCGACGAAGAATCGAAAACGTTCGTGAAACCTGCGAAACATTTATTAATTATTTTGATTTTAATACAGAAAGACCATAAGATATATCAAAAAATAAAGATGATATAATTAAACAGACGAATTCTGTTATTTTCAACAATGTTTGCATATATATATATATATATATATATATATATATATATATATATATATATATATATATATATATATATATATATATATACTGCGTGCCAGAATTATATGCAAATCGATTTCTTTGGAACTCCGATAGTTTTTAATTAAAAATAGTCAAACTCGGCACGTTATATAGCGACACTAACACATGCGCAGATCTAAAATTCTAAGCTTACATGCGCAATAGTAAACAAATGGCATCCATTTTGGTGACTTGCAGCCTGTTTCAGCGTGCCAACTTTATATGCAAATCATTGCTAAAGTGTCAAATACGGTGAAGTGGTGACGAAAAATTAAAACATTGATTATTTTAGGAATATTTAATTTGAGAACAACAATAATACAGAGCAAACATAGTTTATATGGTTTCATAGTACAAACAATATTGTATATCATTGCCATTTTTTTTATTAACAAGAGAAAAAAGCCCTTGGTCTATTGAAAATATCAAAAAATCGATTGGCATATAATTCTGGCACGCAGTGTATATATATTGACTTTTTATTTCCTTTAAAAACACCAGGAAATTTTCGGGCAACTTGATATTTAAAGTCTATAAACTATTTAAACTTCACGCTTCTGAATTACAGACGATTGTTGGATCTTGGCTGAATTTGATTACGGAATGAGACGGCTTAACAAGAATTTAATTTTTATTAAAAACTATCGGAGTTAGAACAAAAACACTGATTTGCATATAATTCTGGCACGCAGTGTATATATATATTGACTTTTTATTTCCCTTATCAACACCAGAAACTTTTCGGGCACATTTATATTTTAAGTCTATAAACTATTTAAACGTCACGCTCCTGAATTTCCAAGCTTTATTTGCGGCGCAGTCAACGGATAAAACAAGGGGAGATAAATCGACGATTAATGTATTTTTAGTTCAATGAAAAGAACTAATAATACATAATGACTGCATAAAATACTCAAATTAAAGCTAATTTTATTTCATCAATTTCCCGATTATTTCGTGGCCATTGTTCTTTTATCGTATTGTGCTGATTAGCTGCAGTGATTAAAACCTAATTAGAAATAATTCTCAATTGCTTTACACACGGTTGTCAGACATTCATACACACAAGAGATTTAATTTGTTTAATTAATTTCGACTAATTATGGTATTTGAAGAAAGGGAAGACATGTTTGCATGTGAGTCGCCAGACAGGCGAATGGAGATTTCGCGTAACAAAAACACATTTATTTGCTTTCTGTTAAAAAAAGAGACAGTGACGACAACACAAATGAAGAGAGCATACAAAGAAACACCAAAATGGAAAAGAATTAAGAATCGAATATAGGAATGATAGCAGAACACGAAATATGAGTTTAAGTAAAGGATAAGAATGTGAATGCAATAAAGAATACGTGAGATTAAACCTATCTGGAATAAAAGAAATTGGAATCAGTACCAATACGCAACAATTAAGATGGAAAGAACAATGAGAAAAAGAGAATTCGAAATGATAAACATCTACAAAAAGTGAGAATATGAGTGAAAAAGATGCGAATCGAACGTATAAGTTAGAATAGGAATGATAACAATGGGAATACACTCAGGAGAATAATGGAATAAAGGAATAAGAATACAATATAATATTCTACGAATTAGAACTTATAAACGATTAAATAAATATCTAAGAATAGGAATGAATATGAATGAGAATAGAATCGAACGAAGAGTTAGAATACCATGAGACATGATACTAATGAGAACAGGATTTGAAGAAATGGGAACAGAATATAAAAATAGGAAGTGTCCCTTGTTAATGGACACTGGCTTGTGTCGCCCAACATTCCGGTCATGTGCCACATTTTCTTCCAGTCACAACAAGAAATGAGTATCATCTAAAGAAGTCAGGACAAAATAGAATACGAATAATAAAAATAAGAAAAGAAAAGAGAGAACAGGACTGAGAAACAGTTATACAATTATTAATTATAAATTTTTTAAATGACAAAGTTGATCAAGTCATGATTGACGCAAAGAGCATTTACCCGTTGATCTTGTCGCCCGTTGTGAAACCAAATTGTGCAAAAAGCGACAGGGTCAACCGTCAAATGCTCTTCTTGTCAATCTTGACTCGACCTACTTTGTCATTCTAGTGAAATGCTTTTTTTCTTCGATTTAATAACACTGGCTTCGTGTTTAAAACCAAATTGCGATAATTCATTTCGTGTTGTTTTGAGTTTTGTTTTAATTGCTTTAAAATAAAGTCTGAAAGAACATTTTTCACTGTTTGCAAATGGGGAGATAAGCATTTTTCACACGAGACCCTGACAACATTAAATCCAAATAATTGCACAAATATTTGACCATTTCGACTGCATCGGTCTCATGCTATTGATGTATTTGTTTGTAATATTATCCTAAATAAACAATTAGATATTCCAGAGGATTGAGTGGGGGCATTCCCATTTATTGTAAACGTAGTTGTTTCTCTATCGATTTATTGTTTATTTAATATGCTGCTTTGGCTTTCTTTTATTTTACTAAATAATCCAGTGTAAGGTTTTAATGAGTATATATATATATATATATATATATATATATATATATATATATATATATATATATATATATATATATATATATATATATATATATATATATATATATATATATATATATATATATATATATATATAGTTCCTGTAGTCGAGGTTTCGAATCCTGCTATAGTCAGCCACGCTGATGAGCCGGGGTAACGTGTCCGTGGATAACTATTTCATCTATAAATTAAATATATATATATATATATATATATATATATATATATATATATATATATATATATATAAATATGTATATATATTTATCCATATATATACATATGTACATATATATATATATATATATATAAATATGTATACATATGTACATATATATATATATATATATATATATATATATATATATATATATATATATATAAATATCTCCATTACTTTATATTTAAAATTTTTTTGAATTTTGGCTTTTCCATTGCCAACTTATCCATCTATATAATTCCTCTGATGATAAGATTTTAGTCTTTGAAAAGCCTTGGCTTAAGAAAAGAAAAATAAACATGTTTTTATCGAGTACACCTTGCATTTCAAAGTTGAAAGATTTGTCATTCGTACATCTTTATCTTTCTTCCTTCATTTATCTTTATATATATATATATATATATATATATATATATATATATATGATAAATACATAATTAATTACGAGTTAAATTAAAGCGAAAATTGCATACTTTTTCTTTTTCTCTTTTGGAATTTCTCTCAGACACGGCATGAAGCCACTTGACATAACTAGCTAACAAGAACGAAGTAGGTTTATCGCAAAGACAGGAAATGATTATTGGCCTTAGTCCTGAAAAAAACAAGGCTATAGGTAGGAAGAAAACAGTCAGGGTGTAATAAAGGATATCTAATCTATACAGTCCTGCACTATTTTCCCTGTGCTTGTTTCAAAAATATTCAAAAAAATTATTTAAAATTATTTTTAAAATAATTATTAAAAAAATAAAAAATAAAAAGATAAAATAAAATAAAAATAAAATAAAGTAAAAATAAAATAAATAAAATAAAAAAATAAAAAATAAAAATAAAAATAAAAAATAATTATTAAAAAAAATAAAACAAAAATAAATAAAAAAAATAAATAAAAAAATAATTATTAAAAAATATTTTAAAAATTTATTTAAAAAATAATTCCACGGAATGTGCTCCGATAAACTTACTGCACTTGTACCCCCGAAGCGAAAATACCCACGACCACCCGACTACCTGGTGAGGTCGCAAAATGCGGGAAGATTTTCTACTCTGATAGCTTCTTTCTCTGATCGCTTACATTTGTAATTCTCTTCCTGCTCCCTGTTTTCCAAAAATTGAAATGTTACTTTTACAAACATCTTGCTGCCTAACTCACAACTCAGGTTGCACAAAAAAAGCTGGCCCCTACCACATTAGTCACTTACGCTTCAATGGCAATATTTCTTTGTTTTTAGGTGAATAAAAAAACACGGTCGTGGACTGATATAATCGATCCGAACATCTTTACGCATACTGAAAACACTTAATCAATAGTGTGGCTCAGTGAGCTGCCTAGTCCTTCTCGAGCTTTTACACTAACAAACAGAAGGTCTTCTCCCCTAAACGTGCTACGTCACAATCACATATGCTTTTGCTGTAGTTTCTTGCAATATAACTCTATCTATCCCCGTCTTCAAAATGGCAGCCTTCCAATAAATGCCACAGAAAAAAAAAAAAAATTTACCGGATATAAAAATAACTAAAGTCTTTATAGATACTAGTTAGAAAGAGTCTCTTATCTAATAGGCCCCATATTGTCTACCAAGCTGCAACCCCGGTGCCATCGCTGCAATGTTTCATTCCCGTGATCGTTTTACAAGTACTTCAATTGAATGTGCTCCGAAGAACTTGCTGCACTGATGCTCCCTTGCGAACAACCCGACAATCAGTAAAATTCTACCTTTTTACTGTAGAGATTCACAGATGCGGGAAGGCTTTCTACTCTAATATCTTCTTTCCTCGAACTGGTATCCTTTGGAATTCCCTCCTTGCTCTCTGTTTCCCCTGACTGTACAAACATGTAGAAATTTAAATCTAATGTAAACAAACATCTCGATGTACAACTTCCCATTTATGATGCCTCTCTATATATGGTCCCTAATTCACGCCTTAGTTGCATTGTGCCTAGTTTCGGGTGAATTAAAGTTAAAAAAAACTATAACTCTTTTCTGTGGATGCGTATTGAAATATAGTAGACTTGGCTCGCAAGGCTGAAACAAAAGACAAAGAAATATGGTTGTGGCTTCAATCAATACCGACGCTTAAGTGACACGTGATCATATCGGCTCGTTTATTTATATATCTGCTATTTTAAAAGGGAGGCCATTCTTGCAGTTTGTTGGAAGAGAGATAACTCTAAATGCAAACATTACACCCCCTCCTCCATTAAAGTTCGATATCCAGTCCATTTATGTTGTAAGTGAAACACATGTAACTGCACTAGTTTACGTTCTTGAATCTTCTTAGCAACTATTCTTGGATCAACTGATAAAGATACAATACTTGGAGTGAAGAATATATCGGTGAAGATATATTACGGTTTTCGGAAGAGGAAATGGTAATATCATCAGGACGTTTACTGTTATCTCAGTCATGGTTCGATTGTTGCAGTTCTGAGGGAAACCTGCTTCGCTTAACAGCGCCATTAAGGGCAGCATATCGTGAAAATCGACCCGAGCGAGGTCGACAGGACAACGAATGAAAACTAAAGATCTTTACGGCAAAGGGGCATCAGAATCGCTACACTTCGTTAATCTGTTACGAGAAAATAAGAAAGAATTGGAACTAGAAGCAAAAATGATGAAGATGGAATAAATACGTCCTAAAACGGAATACTGCTGTCACATATAGGGAAGTGACGCTCAGATCACCCTTTCCTGCCTTGAAAGAGTTCAAAACCGACTTCAAAATCTAGGCGGGGGGGGGGGGAATACCCTCCTCTTTTCCTCTCCTATAGTCACTCTCTCACAGAAGAGATGTTGCTAGTCTTTCTTTGCTCTACCGTTATTTTCATGGCAAGTGCTCGACTGAGCTCAATTCTATGACCCCCTTGTATAACATTCACAACTAGAACCCGTCTAGTACTACCACTGTCAATGATTCCCCTTTCTCTCTCTGCGTGCCTAAGACGAAACGAAACTTCCATGAACAGAGTCTCTTTCCTAGAACTGCCATTCTGTGGAACACAGTTCCGCGAACCTGCTTCCCAGCCGACTACAATATGGTGATCTTCAAGTCGAATGTAAACAAGTTCTAGATGAACCATCTCCGTAAATAATCAATTTCTGCCCGGCTACAACCATCGTGCCGGTGATCGCTATGTTGTCTCACAGTCAACTAGTCAAACTCTTTAACCCTTATCCTCGAGTGGCCTTTGGACCTCGATAAACGGTGACCTTTATTGTAAAAAATAAATAATTGGTATTAAGTGAGTTATACAAAATGTCAATATAACTAATAATAACTAGTTTGGTGCTTCTGTTTTATTGGGACAGATGAAATTTCGTATTAAAAAGTCAGTGCCGAATAGCGCCGAGCGTTGTGATTTATTGATTGATAAATAATTATTTGACGTATTTTTTGGTGCTTATGCAGTTTACGGACTCGTTCAGCAGTGTGAGCACAGTACATGGTCATACCAATTTCAATGTTTACCTAGCTTCTATCGTTTATAAGAAGAATATTTGAGAAATTTCGTGATAAAAATACGCTACTTAGTATTCGCATAAAAGAGGAACTGACTACAATGAATTACTCTATCTCGTATATCAGGCATCAGTTTTACATGATAGGTTCTACTTACATTATATTCACCATATCTTTATTCACCTGTTCCTTATATATAGATGATAAAAAATGGAAATAGTATTCCGACGTAATGGAATATGAAAAAAGAAAACTGGTAGTAAGAGGAGCAGATTTCCTCCTCCTACTACCATTATTTCAAATATTTTGCACTCGTGTGGTATTTTCATCAGACAATCATCCTGAGGAAGTCTTCAAATAAAGACGAAACGTTGATCAATACATACATAATATATATATATTTTTCATTATATATATATATATATATATATATATATATATATATATATATATATATATATATATATTACTGTTTCATGTATCCACATAAAATTTTATAAGGAGATATAATATTTTATGTATCAATTTTCAGTATTTACTTCAACAGTGCTCGATACGTAAGTGGAGCTAGATAGTAAACTATGAAAATATATTTATGACAATTAAGCTACGCAGAGGCTCCCGCGTTTCATCGCCGGGGGAATCTTCAGGCTAAAATGCATGGAGTTATTTTTGTCGGGTGTTTTTATATACACGGCTAGCTAGTTAACCAATTAGATTCTTTGTTATTCTCTCAGCAAATTGTTGGGCTTCCCACGAACAAAGGTCTGGTTAATGTTATTTCCTATATCATGCTCTATTGTTCTGTTTTCTATAAATTGACCTATATCCTGTTTCTTTGTTGTGTCAATATATATAGATATATATATTCTCTTTTTTATTTTATTTTATTTCAGTTGAAGTTAGCAGAAATCAATCGGCCCCCTTACTGGGGCTAATACTTGATCTTTATATGAAATACATAGATATTCGAATATTCTATTAAAGCTTTTTATTTCTCAAACGTGGAGTTAATAAAGAAGTGAATGAACATTTATTTTCCTCTTTCCAATTAACCAGTTAACTATGTTGTAGTCTCTGTGTCTTACTGGATTCAATGACAAGAATTCATCCAGTTTGGTGGAGTATCCAGCTACATGCTGTTACTTGAGGCAACATTACTTCAAGGTGCAAAATTCCTCGTATTGGCCGGTTTATAGTCGAGGGGATTTTGTTTGTGCTGCGAATACTATGTTATTTTGAATATTGGGTCAGAGTTTACTTATAGAATGAAGTATCCTCATGTCAGGTTGTCCTAACAAACCCTTGTACAGAGAGATCAAAGACACTCAGGGATGTCAAGTAGGTAATTCAACTATCCTATTTTATTTCATTTTACTTCAGTCGAAGTTCTCAGAAATCAAGGGACTCCTTCCTGGGTTAGGGTTAGGGGTAACTAACCACTTGATATCTATGAGATACGTAGATATTCTATTAAAGTTCTCCTTTACATGTCAAATGTTGAGTTAGTAAAGAAGAAAAGAACATTAATTTTCTTCTCTCCAGTCGACCAGTTTATTATGTTATAGTATATCTTTCATGTAGTCTATTGGTCTTACAGGATCCAGGACAAGAATCTATCTGGTCTGGTGGAGTATCTAGCTAAGTGCTGTTACTTGAGGTAACATGACTTGGAGAAGGTGCACTAGTCCTGTAAGTAGCCAGTGTATAGCAGAATCGAGGTGATCTTATTTGGGCTTCGAATACTATGTTATTTTGAATGTTTGGTCAGGGTTTACTTGTAGGGTGAGTATCCTCATGTCAGGTTGTTCTGACAAACCCCTGTACTAAAAGGCCGAAGACACTCGAGGATGATGTCTAGTAATCAATTAAAACTCCACCGTAGATAAGGTAATTCAAACTATCCTCCTTTTTTAATTCTACTTCAGTCGAAGTTCTCAGAAATCAAGGGCCCCTTCCCCGGTCTAACACTTGATCTCTATAAAAGATACATAGATATTCGAATATTCCATTAATGTTCTCCTTTACCTGTCAAACGTTGAGTTAGTAAGGAAGTTAAGAATATTGTGTGTTTGTATGTAAACTATATATTTCTTATTTCGTATGTTCTCCATTAATCGACGCTATATTTTGCTTATCTCACATATAAGCCAATATATACTAATGCTCATATATGCATAAATACATTTCTTGCACTTTTCGTTTAGTTAGTAATTCTTCTTCTCTTCCTTCGCAAACTCTTCTAGAAGTAATTTCGCATCGACTACGGAATTCATCCAATATTAATTATGATTCAAACCTTTCCTCCGAGGCTTCGATCACTGAGTTCTCTTGATTTGAATCATCGCCAGTTCTATTTATACACTTTATATAAACGAGTAGGCCTTACCAGACAAATAAGTGTAAATTCTAGCAACGTAAATTCCATGGTGGATATAGTCTGCGTCGATGAATATCGAAACACAACACTTACTCATAACGAGTCAGCGTATATTATTAATTGAAGAGAAATAGCTATTTTATCGGTTTATTGTGGAAAGGCTGCTGCAAAGAAAGTAGGCTCCCTCTACCGTTCTAGAAAAACTTCTCACACCTGACAGTATCCTATATTTCTACAAAGCCACTATCCGACCATACATAGAGTAGAGCTGCCACATCTGGGCTGGTGCACCATCCACCAGTTTCTCCCTCTTAGACAAAGTCCAAGAAAGAGTTCTTAATCTAATAGGTCCCTCACTATCCATCAATCTTCAGCCCCTGTCCCATCGCCGAAAGGTTGTATTCTTTTGCTTGTTTTACAAGTACTTTAATGGAATGTGCTCCGATGAACTTTCTGCTATGGTGCCCGCTCGACATAAATACACTCGACCAAACAGACACTCAGCTAAATCATATCCATTCACTGTGGAGGTCCCCAGATGCCGGTCAGCCTTCTACTACAATAGCTTCTTTTCTTCGTGCTTCCGGCCTTTGGAACTCCCTCCTGGCTCCCTGTTTTCCCGACTGTACAGACCTGCAGAAATTTAAAACCAATTGAAACAGGCATCTCGCTGCACAGCTCTAAATTTAGGATGTCTCCTCAAAACCTCTATTCTAATTCTCAGTAGCCCCTTACGTCAATAGTGACAGTTAGCCTTGTTTGGGGTGAACTAAGTTAAAAAAAAAATTCTGAATCTTTGCGTTCCCCAATTCTCTCATTATATAGCAGTTTATCAATCAGATCGATAACAGTTTAAAACAAAAAGATAAGTCATGCTATGAGACCGCATACGTTCGCCTGACAATGTCAGGATGGGTAAAATCTTACCTTCTAATTTTACTGATCGGTCACCGCTTATCAAGGCCGATGGACCTCTCGAGAATAAAGATCAAAAGGATTGTTCGTTGTACGATGATCGTCGCCACGAGAGGATTGGACACAGATAGTGGAATAGGCAGAAAATTACTTCAGAGGAATTTATTTGCCAAGAGGACAGCTTAACAAGTATTTGTTTATATTAGACTTGAATACGCCAATGGGGCAGTCGGTTTGGGAAGCGGACTAAAATAGGAAATAAACTTTGTTTATGGAAGTTCTGTTTTATTTTGATACATACATATATATATATATATATATATATATATATATATATATATATATATATATATATATATATATGGAAAATATTTGTTGTTGTTTATTATCTACGGACGTATACGTTTCGTCTCTTTTCAATCAAGACTATTCAGCGTAGAAGTATGACTATTAACTACTGGTCACACGATTCGAAACCCTGGATTATAAGTATTTTTCAACTCAAATCCAACGTCTTAAACCTCGCGGCCAATATTTGAACAGCTGATAAACTGTAGTAGTTTAAATACATTTAAAGCGGCGATGGCGACACAGGCATTCTACTTATATTAAGGAATGATGCATTATAAAGCAAATGACGTCACACTGTATTTTCACTACTACTAAAGTGCTCTACTAATTATTAAGGAGCGACAAATATATATATATATATATATATATATATATATATATATATATATATATAGGGAGAGAGAGAGAGGGAGAGAGAGAAAGATATATATATATATATAGAGAGAGAGAGAGATAGATAGATATAGAGATAGATAAATAGATAGAGAGATAGATAGAGATAGAGATGTATAGATAGACAGAGAGATAGAAAGAGATAAATAGATAGAGATAGAGATAGATATGTAGATAGAGAGAGATAGACATATAGATAGATAGAGATAGAGAGATAGATAGAGATAGAGAGATAGGGACATAGAAAGAGATAGATAGATAGAGGTAGAAATAGATATATTTATATAGATATATAGATAAGAGAAAGATAGAGAGAGAGACAGAGACAGAGAGAGAAAGAGAAAGAGAAAGAGAGAGAGAAAGGGAAGAGAGAGAGGAAATTTCTTTGCTATAGTTGTAGCCTAACGAGTTCTTGCTGTGAATGTTTTACCGGGTGACTAAGGATTAGAGTTCAGTCGAGCAATTGCCATCTGTACCGTACTCCTCTATATTGTATGAAGTATTTCCAAAGTTATGCCATAAAAACATTAATAACTTAAATACTATTTATATTATCAAGCTGATATTTTTCATGGTTATGACTATTATTAAAGAGAATCAGATCCATACATTAAATTTGAAAATATTCGGAAGTTGAAATTCTATCAGAATTTCAATCTAGACCGAACTTTTAAATGTTATGGTCAAAGTTAAGTGCATATAAGATGCAGGACTTCATTGGTTACAATGTGGGCCAGATAGTGAGTCTCTCCGATGAATAGAACAGAAGTTATCGCCCAAAGTGTCACTTTAAACCTTTCAGTGATCTTAACATTTCACCTAGATATCACAAAATTAAATAAAATCTATGTTAGACCATATTATATGTAGATTATTTGATTTTTAATTGTTGTTAAATAAGATTATGTTTACGAATTTTTTTCTTTTATTTTGATTATTCGGACAATTATTCTCATTTTTGATGTTATCTTCACAACTTTTCGGCCGATGTAATCTCCGACCTTCTTCATCAAACCATCTTGTCAAATTCTGGAATTTTTAAGTAATTCTTAATTGTATTCTTCGTATCTCGTGTATTGAAAACTGAAACTCCAATCTCTAGAAGACAGTTACTAAGAACTGATTATTAATTATCACTTTGATCTGCTGGTTTAAATAAAGGGATCCGTAAAGAAATTCCATGTAGATTCCCGAGTCCGACAAACAAAAAACAACTCCTGAAGAAGTCTGATGTGTCGTTCTGAGAATAACATCCAAGGTGTGAACAGTAGTCTGAATAATCCAAATAATTCAAATTATCAATCGTCATCTGAAAAATTCTGAAGTCGAACTCGGAATTACACATGGAATATCATACTGTACCTTTTACTTAATCACCAAGGGTAGAATGTAAATTGTCGATTACTGTTATTAATTTAAGGGTTTGGTATTGAAAAGCTATTGTAACCGAAAGACTTCTTCCCAAAAAGATTTTTTTTAAGTGCCTATCAACTAGATTGTCGTAGGTTCGATTTCGGCTTGCGGCGGGTGCTAGTCTAGCTGCACTCAAGAGTTGTAGTATAGCGAAACAATCTGTCTGTAGACGACTATATATAACAATGAGTCAACAGTTAAAGATAAATGTTGTATCTTTAAATAATGATCAATCGTGATAATGGAAAGCTCACTATACAAGATAGAGCAATAAATCAAGAAAAAGAATGATGAAAGTAAAAGTTAAAAGAATTAAACATTTTATTAAATCATCAAAAGTTCGAAAACAAGAGGATATCCTAAATCCTTAATCCATGGATTTTCAAAGATAAAATCTTTATCTTATATTTTTATATATTCAATATAATTGAAATTGAGTTATAGACGGCGTATAGAATAAGTGCGGAGGACAAAACAACATACGGTTAGAGAGGGTGAACATGATAGATAGTTAGTTAGTAAAAAATGGGCCACTCGATGAGCCATTTGTAAATCACGACTAATTTTGACAGGTGTATGATTAAAAACTATACGAAAAAAGCCTTCATTACATGAAAAATCAAATTTGGAAGGGAAATAGGTTCGCACGGAGTTATTTTACGTAAAACTTACATAGCAAGTGAACACCCAACTAAAATTTGAACAAGCAAATTTAATCCAGATATTAT
>OY744536.1:96370175-96410175 GCA_963556195.1 Sepiola atlantica | reverse complement strand
TAGATAAACACAGAGAGAGAGAGAGAGAGAGAGAGAGAGAGAGAGAGAGAGAGAGAGAGAGAGAGATGGAAAAGACGAATAAAAAAGAGATAAAACAGAAGAGTACACATACAAGAAAAGAAATAAATAAGTTTTTGTGATAATATCATTTCTGGAATAAATGTGGTTTGAGACAATTGTAAAATGTCTTTTGCTGTAAATTTTTTGAATGAACTAAAAAAAGTAGTAGCAAGACGTGTTCTTTCTACAAATTCTTTACAGGGAGAAACCTCATTAGAATACCTAAGTACTCATTTTGGTAATATTTCATAAATTTATCAGAGTATCGGATTTCATTCATAGCGATAGTATTCAGTATCCAAACCACACAACTTGTGACCCTTCCAAATAACAAAGTATAATTTTTCTACGTAGAATTTGGTATATTCGGACTACTGTTCTCATCTTGGGTGTTTTTTATCACAACGTTTCGACCGATGTAACCTCCGACCTTCATCAGGTGTACTTTGTCGAACTCGGGAATCTTTCTGTCGAACTCGGGAATCTGGACGGAATTTCGAACGGAACCCTTTATTAAATCCACGGGGGTAGCATGCTCTCGTTCCATCTGCCATTACTGGGAAGAAGTCTTCAGTAATTCGCAATTCTTCATATCGCCCGCACTGAGGATTAAACCTTCAACCTTCAGATGACTGTCACTTAGAACTTAATTATACTTAGCACTATATCCACTGCGCCACGGGCCTTTGCGGACAATTCTAGTATGAATATTGGGAGCCTTAAACCAATTCTTGATTTTGATCTAACTACTTATAACTATAGATCAGTACTTATCTATTATTTATAATTATAGGTTCCCATATTGTATTGAATTCTATACTAGCTTAGTAAGTCATTGTCACCCAACATATGTGCTGCTTCTTTGAGTCGTCTTACTCTCCACCGTTCTTCTCTATCTATAATTTTGACTTCATTCCATAAGGTAAGATGAGAACAGTAGTCCGAATTCTACGAATAATCAACGTTCATCTAAACATTTCCGAAGCATAACTTTTCTAGTTTCCTGGAAAATCTGCATTCATTATCTGGTATTTTGTTTTGAACGCTGGAAAGTGAACTTATGTCACCGGCAAATGCAAAAGCTACCGCGGAATGGATTCTAGACGTTATGTACAATGCTTACATCACGAGTAAATTGATATAAATAAAAGCAAAAGCAAATTAAAAAGCGCAAAATGCGAATCGTATTTTCGTGTTTTCCTAATCGAATGCGGTTCTCTTTGCCTCGCAGCAAAATTATGCTGAGCAAAATGTCTACATAAGGTCAACAAGTAATCTCCATATTTTGGCGGAATCTCGCATCGATTTAGCAGCATTTTTATCATTGGCCAATGCAGAAAAACTAACTGAGTTAGATGTCTAACTCGCTAGTATATGGAAATGACCTCTTGTCCGCATTTGCCTCGGCCAATACATTTATGGATCATGGAACATGAACTACGCAGTAACACATCAGAGTTCATCAAATGTCAACCCAAGAAACTTTAGGAAAAACATAGTTATAAATACACACACACACCATTATATATATATATATATATATATATATATATATAGCAATAGATGAAGTGAAAGAATAAAATAAGGTGCGAATTAAATTTTATTACAGTTCAATGTTAAGGCAAAGTTCTTTAAAGTCCTTAACTCATGAGTTTTCAAAGAAAATCCTCTCCTCAGAGAACCATTTCATCCACGTCAACAAGTTAATCAACCTCTTTGATATCTTGCCTGTAGCTATTTTAAACTTATATATATATATATATATATATATATATATATATATATATATATATATATATATATATAACTTCTTTGTAATATAGCAGGAAAAATCCCGAGCAGAGTGCTCGATTAATTGAGAATTAAAATTTAAAATTAAAAATTAAAAGCGTAATATTTATTTATTTTGGCACAGAAAAATTAGTACAACATTCGTACCGTCGGTTTCAAGCAAAAATGGCCAAGATAAAAGTGTAGTATCTGTTCCGATGGATAATACACCCTATAGACCGGTATCGTCTTAGCCTTCGGGCCTTGATTCCGACAATCTTAGGGTTTGTTCTGTACCGTTCTAGGAAGTCCACCCTCCCAGGCTTTGTCTTCTCACCCTTTGAGAAGGGGTTAGTTTATTGCTAATCGCCTGAGACTCCCCTACTGGGGAATGTCGACGAGGCTGCCCAAGCATTTTGTGAAGGTTATAAGTGCTCTTCATTTAGGGTGCTGACTCATCAACTCCCACTTTCCGACCTTGTGTCACATTTTACCTGTGGGAGGTAGATAAACACCTACTTCCTCTTACAAGTTAACCCTGATCAAATATTCAAAATAACATAGTATACAAAGCCCAAATACCCCCCCCCCCCTCGGTATGGCTACCTCACACTGGATCATACAAAAATGGTGCACCTTCTCCAAGTGATTTTGTTTTTAGTAACAGCACGAAGATTAATCCTCCACCAGACTAGATGAATTCTAATCCTGAAATAAAAACAAATAAAAACATTTTAAGCGTCTTGGTAATTAATCCTGGTTCTAAAATCCTTTCATGTTACTGTGCCATCATCCAACTTACTTTTATCTTCGAGTGGCTTTTGACCTTTGTAAGTAGTGAATTATTAGTATAAAAAATACACCGCATACAGAAATTCCAGTTATGACGCACATCGATAAACTAAAGACAAAGTTGATTTGACTTCATTTAATTTTTCATTTGCAAACAGAGCACCTGTATCCCTTCGAGGTTTTCGATATTTTCCAAAAGTTTTTCGACTTTCTTATCATACACTTCTAGTTGTCGCATTCTGTTTTATTTTTCAAAACTTTGACATATTTAGAATTTATTTCATTTAATATAAACGTGAATTTTTTTGTTATTGTTTACTTTTTTCTATTTTCTTTTTTTACTTTTAATATAATAGGTTTTATGTGCAATTCAAAGATAAACTAATCATATCGATCTCTCTCTATATAAGTATATATGTTATGCATATATATATATATATATATATATATATATATATATATATATATATATATATATATATATATATATTATACATATTTATCCATACAAACATTTTGCTTACACATTCGTAGACATGTTTCAGATATATCTAGGAATCATTGGAAGTTCATAGGCCAAGTTCATAGTTATATATATATATATATATATAGAGAGAGAGAGAGAGAGAGAACTATAAAAAAGAAAAAACTATACACACATTAAGGTTGTATACATTATAACTATTTCGACCCCTTTAATTAGGTCTCCTCAGATGTATAAACAACCACGTCAAAAAAACAAAATTGAAATCTACACACTATATATATATATATATATATATATATATATATATGTGTGTGTGTGTGTGTGTGTGTGCACAAGCGCGTGTGTGTATATGTATGTGTGTGCTGCGTGTGTATGAGTATATGCATTTATGGGCAGGGGCAGGGACTAACCACACACACACATAAACACACACATACGAACACACACGCACACGAAACTAGACAGAGTGCCGACAAAATCATAAAATTTGAAGAACGACCCTAAGCATTCTAGACCAAATGTACTCAACCGCCGCACACGAAGATGACCGGAAAGATAAAAGTCTAAATCACACATACTTAAAAAAACACATAACTTTGACTCAGAGAATAAAAAACTATGAACACACATACACACGCCTACATACGTGCGCGCACATGAGCAGAAACATCAAAGTGTCAGTAATAAAAACATTTTTTTCTAATGGAAAATATATCTGAAGTGATCCGCACGCCCAAAGGCTTGAAACGCGTTATAAAATCATAAAATTATAAAATTTTAAAACAATAAAATAACAAACAATTGTTGAAAAAAGTGTTTGACAAATGTAAATGTTGAAGTTGAGCCCTGGTCGGAGAAATTAAAAATAGACTGACACATAGCTATAAGAAAATTTCCGACAACGTTCTTTGAATAATCTAATTAGTCTTTCTATATGTACCTCCCTATCGCATAAATAGAAATTAAATTCCCTTTTTTTGCGTGGTAATGTCTTGTGGGATACACACTTTCATTGGGTGCCGCATGTTCATTTGTAATCCCATAAACGTCCACTTTCTCGAAAGAAAAGTGGTATGACTAGTTATTCGATTTGTTGCATATAAATAAAAAAAATGTTATTCGCCGAATGAAGCGTAAATTACAACTTCGACAGAAGCCAGATTTATATGAGGCAACCTGGGTAGTGAGTTGTCCAGCAATAGGTTTGTTCACATTACATTTGCATATCTGTAATTTCAGTGATACAGGGGACAGAGAAGGAATTAACATCGAGAGAGTCTGCTGGCTAGCAAGTTCGGGGAGTCAATCTCCGTCAATTCCCGTTTTTTTTATCCACCACATTTGTTCACCGAAAAGAAACAATAAAATTTATCATTATATTTTCATACATAATTGTTTTCACATACTTATAAGCACAGCAGTAATACTACTCATAGATCGTGTGACATTTTGGGTTCATATATTTTGCTAACCCTTGGTCAGCCTTCGTAAAGGACGCAGTTGCACAGATGGAGGGAATCGGCTCAACTCACACCGGGCGTGAAGTCCTTCTTTTTGTAGATAATTGAACGACAGAATTTGAACTCGGCATGATACATCTCTTTTATCCTGAATATACTTTACAACAAACACTAAGTTCAGTGGTCCTGGGTATGACCTTAAAAGACATCAAGTGGCGAGGTCTCCATTTGGGAGCTGTGGGGAATGTGGAGTTGCGCCTTAGTTGCCATTGCTCCCAGGTCCACTCTGGCCTGGAGTGGTAGTACTTGTAAGGGTCCCATCTATGGATTAAATAGGACCTACTGGCGCTACCAGATCAGGCTGTCTGGAGTTATTGACTTCATGGCTTAAAATGCAGCAAACATAGATGTTTTATTGTTTTTTTATTTTTGTTTGCAAAAGTCAATCATGTTCTGCAAAATCCAAAACAAAAAACAACAATTTCTCTTCTTTCCCATTCTCCTCTCCCTATCCCTTCACATCCTTTCACTCAACCAAACACCATGAACAACTATTTGAACATATAAAGAACTTGAAGTATAAAGACTTTCACCAAAAAGACCGAATTCAGCATTAAATAACCTGAAAAGGGTTGATATGCCGTAAATCAAAACAACCAAACAAAAGATCATGAATGAATACTTGAACATATAAAGAACTTGAAGCATAAAAACTTTCACCAAATGACCTGATTTGGCATTAAATAACCTGAAAAGGGTTGATATGCCATAAAATAAAACAATCAAACCAAACCAAGTTCAGTTTTGTCCGTAGTGACCTTACTTTCAATGTCTCAACGTGTTCGACAAAATTAAGTTTTGCAGGTGATAATTGCCGCACTGATCGGTGTCACCGAAAATATAACGCACGAAGTGAGATGATTATACTGTAAATTCGCAATGAAGTCGCTTATTTTATAAGTAAAAGATGTCAAAATTTATTTGTTTTCTATTTTCTCATTTTTTATATATCCTTTATATCTCTCTCTATATAAAGCTAGATATGTGTCTATGTTTATATATTTGTATGTACTGAATTCACCCCTTAACTGGGAGGTGACAGTGGCTAAGATGCAAACTGACAACCTGGGTGTGCCAAGTTCGAATCCGGTTCGTTCCACAGAAGCACTTTCACTTCGGATTTTGGCAACCTTGACGTGGTCCCTCCTGTAAGTATCCGGTGTCTTTCTAGAAAGAATTCTAACTAGAAGGGAAACCAACGCCGACAATATAAGCATCTGATTCATACGAGCTAGATGAATCCCCTATCAGCTTATTACCAGATTTTTATAAAATCTTTGAACGCAGCTGCTAAGCCTAAGTGGTCGTTATGTTAGCTATATTTAGTTTAATTTAGTTTTATACAAAAATGGGGTAAAAAGTGATCAGAGTCTTTCGAGCAAATTCAAATACCTCCGATTTTTGTCAAATTTTTATAATAAGTCGAAGATATCTATTAATAAATATTCCCTAAATTTGAATTTTTACAGGTTTTTTTATGAGGATAATATAGACAATAGCTCCTATTAAAAATTAAAATATTTCAGATTTGCATTAAATTTCATCCCTAATCATTAGACAGAAATTAAGCAACATTCCTTGAATTTAAAATTCCTCTTAAAACCCCTAAAGCTAAAGCCTTAAATTTGAATGTGAACAGATATCTCGCTGCACAGCTCCCAACTTAGGATGACCCCCAACATTTACACTCTAATTCTCAGTAACCCCTTACGTCTACAGTGGCGACTTGCCTTATTTGGGATGAGCTATGATTAAAAAAGGCAACGGGTCGAAAGTGGGGGAACAATGTTAAAGTCCTCATGTTCTTTGTTCTACGGGCGTAATTGGGATTTTGCCGAATATTTCTATCACTTCTCATACCGATCCAAGAAGAACAAAGGAAATAAAGGTAGAAATATAAAAAAAAATATTGTAGGACATCTCGATATATTCATCAACCTAACATTCAAAACTGGACAACTATGTTATCTGTTGATCTGCATTCATCTTTCTTTAATATATATCATACCACGATGGCGAAAACATGAGAAACTAATCATTTTTGTGCGTCTGTGTGCAAAACCTATTCGTTATCTTTGTAATAAAGTGAAGTTAGTTTCTCTTATCAAATAAATGCTTATTGCTTTCTGACAAAAATCTGCATATATGAATCTACTCTGGCAGCAATTTAGTCCAATTCTTGATGGATATTTTCGGATAATATGCGTTCCCGTTCGTTCGCTTTTGATAAGTGTAACACTTTTTACCGGCTTGTCATAACACAAGGAGAGCAGAAAGTGGACCTTGGGTTTACTTTCGGCAGCCTCGTAACCCTCACTTCCATTATTTTGTCCTTTAGTCTTCACATTACATGAGCGATGTTTCTGACAAAGTGGCAATAATTGCTGTTTTCTGGGTCGGAATTTATCCGTCTTATGAACTTATCGTTGACTAGATTTTAACCTTGTAAAGTAATATTTTTTTTAGCTCCTTACATCAAGTGGCTTCATGTTTTGTCTGGAGCGATTTCCATGAAAAATAATCTAATTTTATTAGTTTACCACTTAATATCTAAAACTTACATTAGATTTAACCTTGAACTAGCTCGGTACATCAAATGGCTTTGTGATTTGTCTGGAGCGATTTTAATATATATATATATATATATATATATATATATATATATATATATATATATATATATATATATATATATATATATATATAATATTTTATAAATAAATATTAATTATTTATTGCTTACCTTTCATGCTTGTGTAATCTTCAGTGCAGGAAGTTAATTCTCGACGGTCAGCGGGCGCGAACTCCGATCACAATTCGTCAAGAGCGTTACCCGTTGGTCACCACAAATTAGCTTGGAAGTTAGGAGGAATTTAACTTTGTAAATGCTAAGTCGGCGGGTATATACAGCCAGCAGCGAAGAGTGATCAACAACAACAAACCGTGTTGGAGCTCGCAATGAAGCTAGTAGTACTGCTTGTTATTAAACTCACTGGGAGTGCCCGGCCTTAGTAAAGAGCGCTAAATACTAATATTTTATAAATAAATATTAATTATTTATTACCTACCTTTCATGCTTACGTAATCTTTAGTGAAGGAAGTTAATTCTCGACAGTCGGCGGGCGCGAACTCCGATCACAAATGACCAAGAGCGTTACTCGTTGGCCACCACAAATTAGCTTTGAAGTTAGGAGGAATTTAACTTTGTAAATGCTAAGTCGGCGAGTATTTACAGCAAGCAGCGAATAGTGATCAACAACAACAAACCGTGTTGGATCTCGCAATATATATATATATATATATATATATATATATTTCCCTGATGATCTGCCAAGCAAGTAACTGCTTGGTAGTGAAACACGTGTAGGAAAAAACATTTAATTTGAATAAATAGTATTTGTAAGAAAAAATATCTTTAATGGTGATCATTGGTGTCTTGAAAGGAATGCTTTGGTAAGCCTTCATAAAATCACATATAAATGCTCTGTACTCTGTAATCGAGTATCATCGAGCTTGTTTTTTATTGGAACAACCCCGGTCTTCACTGAATGATCTATTTTATAAGTGAAAAATCTAAATCTATATTCTGCTCCCCAAAGTGAGCTGCTATTCAATACCGGAGTGACCAGGATGTTTGCCAAAGAGGAGATAACTTTCTCACCCAAAAACATTTCCATACCAAACCACAAAGCATACATAATGGACATGGTCCAGGCGGTCCATGCATTCTTGAAGAGAGTCCGATGGCGGGTAATTCACCACAACCTGGGATCGACTAGGGAGTTGAGCAACGTGAATCCACCTTCTGGCGTCTCTGAACCCCCTGAGTATGCATCTGACACTGAGGATAATTTACCAACAGCCTCCTATAGAAAATTCTATAAAATAGGAACTCACAAGAACCCACCTCACATCCCTGCATTAGAAAGCTTCGAAGCGGATATGCATAATATGGTTAAAAACATCAAAACCAAAAACAGATCACAATATTGGAATCCTACCATTGAACATATCCATAGGACACAGACACGGATTAGGAATAACTCTAACATCACAGTTCCGGCGGATAAAACTTTAAACACATACTCCATGAATATGGAAACATACAACAACCTAATCCTGAAGGAACTGAATAAAAACTACAAGACCGTAGGGAACGGGGTGTTACAGGATATTAACCTGGCCGCTCTTAAGATCTGCTCTGAGATTGGTATGGAAGGTAATGTTGAGATATATACCCCTAAATGCCCTCGTTTCACTCTTAAGGATCATAAGCCAGATTTTAGTAATAACCCATCCATTAGACTGATCTCGCCGTGTATTTCAGACATGGGTGTAATCAGCAAAAAAATACTAGACAGAATATTGCCAGGAATTAAACGCAGAACTCAATTGAATCTGTGGACCTCATCAGAGGAAGTGCTAAGTTGGTATAAAGAATTACACATTACTAATCAAAGTAAATTTATAATGTTTGATATAGATTCATACTATCCCTCCATATCCTCTACTTTACTTGAAAAGGCGCTTACCATGGCTAGAAATGAATCAAACATCACAAACTTAGAAATGGATATAATTAGACTAGCCAGAAGGACGCTAATATCCTACAATGATAAGTTATGGACTAGAAAGGATAGGGAAAACAATTTCGATATTACTATGGGGGCACCGGACTCAGCGCAGGTTACTGACCTGGTAGGGATATATATCCTCAGAGAAATTTGTATGAAAATACCTGAACTGGCGGGCGGTCTATATAGGGACGACGCTTTATTCTTTGTCAACACAAGTATAAGGAATCTTGAAACTAAGAAGAAAAAACTCAATATATTCTTCAGCTCAATACAACTTAGCGTAACTATGGATATAAACTACCGGAGGGTCAATTGTTTGGATATTACGCTTGATCTATGCAACAACACATATGAACCTTATCACAAGCCCAACCACACACTCTACTATATCGACGCTAAATCGAATCACCCACCGATGGTGAAAAGAGCCATTATTCCTGCAATATCGAGTAGGATATCTAAGCTGTCCAAGAATCAACAAATATTCGACAGCAGTAAGCAATTCTACAATGAAGCTTTAAACAGATCAGGATACAAGGAAAAAATTAATTACCTTGTGCCTCCTTCGGTCGGGAATGGGGGACTAAACGGGAGACCGATTGCCTCTCGATCAATGGTTTCATATAATAGGGCAATGGGCAAGGCTAGATATAGGAGACCTGGTGTATCCCACGGTAATGTAAACCAGGTAGGGTGGGAACCGGTTGATGATAATATTCGTGAAGTTGGAAGTAACGAATTGAACTCACATGCTACCCAAACCGGGGGGGGAAGGTAGGAAGAAAAATAGGAGAAGGACCACTACATGGTTCAACCCCCCCTATAGCCAGCATATTAAGACTAATATCCCAAAGATTTTTTATAGCATAGTGGAAAAAAACTTTCCAAGGGATAGCAGATTGGGGGGAATCATTAACAAAAATACTGTAAAACTCTCTTATTCAACCTGTAGAAATATAGCCACATCCATCATAGGATATAATAATTCTAAGATAACTAAAACAAGGGAAGCCATGTTCTCTTCTGGTGTTGATCCCAGTAACACCAGTTCAGTGAGAACCTCCATTATAAATAACCATAGTAGTAGAACATCCAGCAACGGCCCAGCACACAACTGTAACTGCAGAGCTTCTAACATCTGTCCACTGGGGGGGAACTGTAGAGTTTCAAGCATTGTCTACAAATGCGATGTGATAACAGAGAGTAGTAGGAAATCATATATCGGTTCAACCGGGGGTGAGTTCAAAGATAGATTCAGAAACCACATGAGTTCCTTCAGGGGAGGCCAAAGGGAAGACATAGATAGGCCTAACACTTCTGTTGGCCGTTTTGTGAGAAACCTCATTGCTAGGCAAGACCCTTTCGAACTGAAATGGTCAATTTTGGGGAGGGCTAACAAATATAAACCGAACAAAAAGAAGAGATGCAACCTATGTGCATTGGAGTCGTACCACATCATGACATCTAGGGATAATTTACTGAACGCTAGGCAGGAAATACTACAATGCTGTCTGCATAGAAACCGTTACCTGTTATCAAGCCTAAAACCTGGATAGGAGGGGAATTGGGGGAAGTATAAACTTACAGCAGAAATAGGCAGGATGGACACTTCCTGAGGCAATCTGGGGCAATAATTAGTGTATAATAGGGAGGATGAGAATTAGTAACACGTACTTATGCTAAGATATGTCTTAATTCAATTATTAGCAAATACTCGAGACTTAGGTTGGGGGTGATAAGGTAGGAATATTCTATCGGAATAAGGCCCAGTGATAGTCAACTATAGTAAATACTTATTCAGCGGAATAGAGGGGGGAAATTGTGTTACATATAAAAAGATAGTGGAATAATAAATAATAAATCACAATTTATTCTCAGAAATAGATATATTATACGAAATGCATTGGGGATTTCAAGTAATTTGAAGTGAAAAATAAGAAATAGCAACCTGGATGCTATCACTATTTAATTAAATTAGGTTAAATTAAATTAGTTTTTAATTAGATTAAAATAAATAAAACAATTTGGTGGCAGGAATGGGGAAAAGTAATTAAGGAAAAAATAATTTTAAAAACATGCATGCCGACACGGACTTAATTTCTAAAAATAGAAACAATTGAATTTTATAAAAAAAGTATTTTGTACGGGATTTAAAATTAGTAATAATAAAGTCTCCTGTCATTTAACGAGTAAGAGTGATATTTTCCCGTAAAGTTGACAAAAGAATAAACCGGTCCATTAAAAAAAAGGTTTTTTTTTTTTTTTTCAAAATAGAAAATAGATTTCTGATAACGATATTCCGTTGTAACATTTATTTATGGAATATAGAATAATATTCTCCACAGAGAGTTACAAACAGACACAGCCGTTAAGGAAATATTTTAAATGATTTAAAATAATAACTAGATTTTTGTAGAAGGCCTTTTTATAATAAAAGTTTATTTTTGATATATGAATAATTTTTAAAAAAAAAAATTCTGCGGGATAGGCTTTTTTCGCTTCGTTAAACAACAAAACGATAATAATTCGGCAGTTAATTAAATGAAGGATATTTTCCCAAAATGTAAAATGACGTCCCAGACACAAGATGATTAATTTCTATAAGGAATAGGTTTAATAATAAATATTTTTAGAAACAGTATTTTGAATAAATAGTTTCTATATTAAGATTTTTTCTTGATGGAAGGGAGTTTTCTGCGGGATTGACATTCAACTCGTCGTGTGTTTATTTCGAAGGGTAATAAATCAACAATTGAAATAACACTCTTTGAACTCGGACGAACATTTGTGTTGACTTTTCTTTGTGAGAAGTTGGATTTAGAATTCCCATACTATCATTGGATTGGAATGGTAACTTGTGAGCGGTATCTTGAATGATTTAGTTCTTTTGTTTTATTGTGTGTGGGTGGGTGGGATTTATTCATCATTGTACCAGCTAACGTGAAAGTGTATTATCGCACATTGTTCCGGTTTTGTGGTTTTATTGAATGTATTTGGGACCGACTACTTGCTTGTAGGCTTGGTGGAAGAAATAATGCACAAGCTACTTTTCTAAGACTTTTCTAGGACTTTCTTTTCTTATCGTTGTTCTTCCTTGCTTTTTAAGTTTGACTTTTATTTTTATTTTTATTTTTATTTTTATCCTCTTCTTTTCTTAAGTGACCTCAACTATTACATCGCCACATTGTGTTTTGTCGGCAGTTGAAACCAGTATTCCAGACATTTAATTTCCCTGATGATCTGCCAAGCAAGTAACTGCTTGGTAGTGAAACACGTGTAGGAAAAAACATTTAATTTGAATAAATAGTATTTGTAAGAAAAAATATCTTTAATGGTGATCATTGGTGTCTTGAAAGGAATGCTTTGGTAAGCCTTCATAAAATCACACATATATATATATATATATATATATATATATGGGAAGAGAAGGATGAAGGTAATCCGACGTGATGGTAAAATGAAAAAGGAAAACCAAAAACTGGATGTTTTTATGTGTACATCAACGTTTCGTCTTTATTTATAAGACTTCATCAGGATGATGATATAGGGAAAAAGATATCATGCAAGCACAGATACATGTAGGGTAGACATGTTGGGAAGAAAAATAAAATAAAATGAAAAATAATGGCAGCGTCTTGCTGGACGTCCGTACTTGTTAGAGAATGAAAATGAGTGGGAGAAAAAAGGGGAAGGGTGGAGGGAGCAAGGACTACTGTGGCTGGCGATGAGAGAAAGAGGTGGGGGATGAGCAGGGGTAAAATGGATGGCAGAGAGAGATTGGAGGAAGAGGGGGAGGGGGTGTTTGACCAGATGGCTGTGGTCGAGATTGAAGGGGAAGAGTGAGTTGGAATGTTTGTGTGTGGGGGGTATGCAGGGAAAATGGGGATGGGTAGAGAGGGAGGGGGGGGGGCTGTGATTTTGGTGGATGGGCGAAAGTTATGGTCTTAGAGAGCGTTTGGAAAAAATGAGGGAATTTAAGAAGAGGTATGGGAGAAAATAGATGAGAGGGGGAAGAGGGAGGATTTGTCGTGATAGGGTGTGAAATATTTGAAATATTTGGAAAATGATAGCAATGAGTGAGGGATTGGAGTGGGTGGGGGAGGGGGGTGATTGAAAGGGTGGGTGAGGAATATTTGAAATATTTGGAACATGAGAAAGTTTATTTGGACTGTAGTATTAAAAATGTGAGGGAAAAAAGTGAGGAAAAATAAGAGAAGATTCAGGGAGAAGAAGGAAGGGTGTGGGTGAATGGAAGAGTGTCATAAGGTTAGAGATGAAAATAAAAGTTAGCCATGATCAGGCAAAAGACTTTGTTCTGTGAGGATGATCTTGCTTATTAAGGGTGATAGGTTAAAGAAACCATTTCGCTGCTTGATGGTAGTGGAGGATGTGATGAGGGCGGTTTCCAATAATCTTCGCCGAGATTTGTTGTGGATGTGTTTAGTGATTTTGGCGTGTTCAAATTTGAATGCATGACCATATTCTAGAGCATGGGAGAAAAGTGCACTAAGAGGGTTGTTGTTTTTTATGTCCCTTTTATGTTCATTTAATCGTTTCTTTAATTCACGTTGTGTTTCTCCCACGTTTTTCCCTATATCATCATCCTGATGAAGTCTTATAAATAAAGACGAAACGTTGATGTACACATAAAAAAACATCCAGTTTTTGGTTTTCCTTTTTCATTTTACCATATATATATATATATATATATATATATATATATATATATATATATATATATATATATATATATATATATATATATATATATATTTCTGTATATAAATACACATTGGTCTACGTTAACGTGAAAGATTACAAGCTTAATACCCTTTCGGGGACTGATACTAAACCAGTAATAATATATATGCGCGTTCACCTGTGTACCCGTACTGCCAAATAACGGCCTACCCCACACAGTTTGAAAATAACAATACAATAGAAGTCTTTTATGATTCCATTGTGCTTCAAAAATGTCTATAGAAAACGAAAATAGTTACGCCCAGAACAATTTTTTAAAATTATTATTATTATTATTATTATTATTATTATTATTATTATTATTATTATTATTATTATTATTATTATTATTATTATTATTATTATTATTATTATAATAATAATAATAATAATAATAATAATAATAATAAAGAAACTGATCAAAAATATAAGAGTACCTAACATGAATGTTATGTATTTCATTCTAACCCCGGCACTTAACAGGTGGTAAAAATTACTTCCCTTCTATAGAAATGCCTGTTTACCAAAATTCTTGCTCGCAAACACCCCAACGTGCTCTTTCTAACACGGCATTGATCATCCTTACAAAGCTGAAACCGATTATTTTAATTTTTAATATTTTTTTTCACTATATGCCTCCTGTTGCATTTTATTTTTGATCTTTTATGTTTTTTTATTGTGTAGTTTTTTTTTTTGTTAAATGTTTGTTTTTAATTTTTAAATTTTTTTTTATATCTTTCGCATCTGTTCACAGCGTCTTTCTCTGCAGTAAAAGAGGCGGGATGAGCAGACAGAACGAGTCAGTGCCCGTACAGAAGACAGAAGTAAATGTGTTATTTTGCTCAAACTTCGGAGAGAAACAACAACAACAACAACAAAAAAAGAATAAAAAAGCGAACACAGTTTCACCTCTGGGAACATGAAAAAAATATGCAGCAATGGGGTCGTGTTTATTAAATATTTACAGATAGCTTCTTTCATTCGATGCTGGAAGGATTCTTTCTTTTGCGATCAAATAAAATAAAAATGAAAATCATTTCGTTTTTAGATAATAAAGTTAAAAAGAACATCAGAGATGGGAATGATAGGATGTTGTTTTTATTTATATTTTCTTTTTCTTTAATTCTTTTATTTTATTTTAGACAGATATTTCAGATATTGAGAATTCTTGAGATATTTTATGAGTTCAATTACATTGCCAACACGTAACGCAAATAACGTAAAGGGGTTTGTAGGGATCTATTTTAAAGGGTGCCTTTTTATTCGATTCGTCAGTACCAAATTGTACGAACATCTCTCATTTATATTTTTACGGCATGTTAACCATTTCGGGTTATTAAATTAAATTAACTTGTAAGCGAGTAAATGAACGAAAGTTACTATTTCCCCTTACCGGGTTACGGCTGTTTACACATTTATTAATGTTATTATTGTATAATTGAAAGCAGTTATAAAGAATATTCAAGCACTATCGCAAACGATTACCTTTTCCACAAGAACACAGCTTGGATGAATATAAAACACAGCTGCATTTCGACGTTACCATGGGCTGCTATGATGTAGCGCGTTTAAAAAACGGCTAGGTGCTCTTATACTACAATTTTCAACTAGAATAATACAAAAGAAAAAAGAAACACAGACCTCTACAATGAACCTAATGAGGAAAACCTACGCAACTACAGAAAAATGATGATGATATATTCTAAAACAATACGATTGTCAACGTAAAAACGCAAGCATAAAATAAGTTGCTATCCTATACGTACCACGTAACCCCAAAAATGGAATATTAAAACATTTCACAAAGGAAAACGACTCAAGCTATGCATAAAGGCCTGATCATGCCACTATATTAATGTTAGAATATTGAGAATTATTGAGGTATTCTATGAGTTCAATTACATTGCCAGCACATAACTCTGCAAGTAAGAATTAATCAAACACTTCCGCAAATCATTGCTACTCCACAATAACACAGCTTGAAAAAATAAGAAAACACCGCATTTTGACGTCACCATGGGCACACACTGCCGTTTAACTATTCGAATCGCTAAGGATTCTAATACCATATTTCAGTTGCAATAATAGGATAAAAAGAACAGACATAGGTGTTTACAGAAAAGCCAACGATACAAACGTTTCATAAATACAAAACATAAATAATGAGAGCATTAACATCAATAGGGTTAAACAAATTTAAATAAGTTGACTCCTTATGCCTAACATAAAACCTGAACTATAAAATATTCGAACACCTATCAAAGGGAAACGACACGTCCTTATACATATACACGTCATTAAACCACCCTATTAACGTAAAACAACAATATCTAAGTTAAACCACCATGCAACGTAAAACCACTCTATCAACGTTAAAAAAACTCCATAAACGTTAAACAAACGTATCTAAATAAAACAACTGTATACACGTTAAATCCCCATATAGAACGTTAAAAAGCCGTATCAACATGAAACAATCTTATCTAAAATAAATTAACCCTAAGTTAAAAAACATAACTAAATAAAACAACCCTATCAACGTAAAACTAACCTATCTAAGTGAAATTCTATCAATGTTAAATGACCCTATGAACGTAAACCCGCTCTATAAACGTTAAACATCATTATTACTGTTAAACAACCCTATCACCGTTAAACCACCCTATTTTTGTTAAATCATATCAACGTTAAACCACACTAATCAACGGTAATCATCCTACCAATGTTAAACAAACCTATCAAAGTTAAACGACCCTATCAACGTTAAATCACCCTATTAACCTTAAACCACTCGATCAATGTTAAACCACTATATCAACGTCAAATCACCCTATCAACGTTAAACAACCTTATGAACGTTTAACCACCCTATAAACGTTACACGACCCTATCAACGTTAACCCGCTCTATAAATGTTAAACATCCCTATAAACGTTTAACCACTCAATCAACGTTAAACCACCATACTAACGTTCAATCACCCTATCAATGTTAAAAAACCTTTAAACGTTAGCAAATTCTATCAATGTAAAACGACTCATTTAACGTTAAACCACTGTATCAACGTTGAAAAAACTTATCAACGTTAAACAACCCTATCAACGTTAAACCACCTTATCAACGTTAAACAACCTTATCAACGTTAACCAACCCTATCAACATTAACCTGCTCAGTGAACGTTAAACAACTCTATCAACATTAAAATACGTTATAGACGTTAAACAAACCTATCAACGTTAAACAGCCCTATCAACGTTAAACCACTCAATCAACGTTAAACAATCCTATAAACGTGAACCTACTCTATCAACATTAAAACACTTTCTCAACGTTAAGTAACCTTATAAACGTTAATTTACCCTATCAAGGTTAAACCACTTTATCAACGTTAAAAAAAGCTTATAAAACGTTAAACCACCCTATCAACGTTAAACGACTCTATCAACGTTAAACAACCTTATCAACGTTAACCAACCCTATCAACGTTAACCCGCTCTATGAACGTTAAACATCCCTATCAACGTTAAACCACTCTATCAACATTAAAAATACTTATAAACGTTAAAGAACCCTACCAACGTTAAACAGCCATATTAATATTAAACATCCCTATCAACGTTAAACCACTCTACCAACGTTACACAATCCTATCAACGTTAACCAACTCTATCAACGTTAAACCACTTTCTCAACGTTAAATAACCCTATAAACGTTAAATCACCCTATCAATATTAAACAACCCTATAAACGTTAAACCACCTTATTAACGTTACACTACTTTATCGATGTAAGTATTTTCTCCACTTGAAAGACACGATGCTCAAAACAAATAAATATACATCAACAGAAAGATTATCCGGTTTAAGTTAGTTTATGAAAATAACATCAGCACCAACTTCGTTGAAACTAGAAAACTTTCCAAATTAAGTAAAATTATTTGCCCATATTATACTCCCTAAACCCCTTTTAAAATACTAAAAAAAACTAACATTTAAGAAATATTTATTAATGGCTAATACCCATTGTTAGAATTTCACAAAATCCAAAAGTATCAGAATTTTCAGGCAGAGTTTCTCAATCTCTACCCCTTTGCATAAAACTATCCTGTGAGATTCAGCACAGAATTTGTATGCGGCATGGAAAATTAGATTAAAATTCAATTCGTCCATGGAATTAAAGTAATCTGACATCTAAATATCAGTGGCAACAGCCTTTGTGGTGTTCGAGAGGATTTGATGACACCTAAAAAAGATTCTTTTTCCTTTGAGAAACCTTTATTTGCGTAGCATCGGAGTTTTAATACATGGAACTCTTTTATCGACATGTTCAAAGCCTTTAAACTGTTCCAAAGCTGGCATTGTGACTTTTGAAAATATTTGACGACTACCCGTTACCGTATACATATTATTTATTTTAAATCTATTCTTTTCATACGGTATTTTATATTTTATTGTTTGTGAAAATTACATTTTCTGTTAATAACTGTTTTGAAAGCAGTCCCTTTTCTGTTTTACTTTCTATTTGTATTTTTTTAATAGGTTCCTTTTATAATATTTGTCGCCCGCCTAGGGAATCATATGAAAGTTTGAATATTCTTCCCTTTGAGAATTTTAATGTTTTTATTTACTTATATTTCGTCTAAACGAAGGCATGTTTCAACTGAGACATAAGGGTCTAATGTGATTAAGGAGCTATATTTATATTGCCATTCTAAGTAGGGAATTGTGTAATGAGATATTTTGATCACATTACATTTAAAGTTCTGCATGCGAGTACAATCAGGGAAACAGGAAGCAGCGAGGGAATTCGAAAGGTTAGAAGTTCGAGGAAAGAAGTTATTAGACTAGCAAGTTTTCCAGCATCTAGGGACCTCTAGTCTGATGGGGTGCAACTTTGCTGATTGTCGGGTTGGTAGAGGGTATTTACGTTTTCTTTTCCCGTTTAAAACAAGACCTCTATTATAGATGTTATTTCTACTGTTCATAATTTATTGTCCTTTTATTTACGGGTGATAATTCCGTCGTTTGTATCCGGACAACGATAAAAAATTCCGATATTATAAAAGAAAAACATTTTGTCTTTGTTTCCTATTTAAACTGGGTATGAGTTATGTGTAGGATCACCATAATTCGATTGTTTAAAATAAATAACAAAACATTAAAAAGTTCCATTAAAAACAAGTTTTTTTTTTACTTAGTTCACCCTAAACAAGGCAAGTTACCACTGTAGACGTAAGGGGCTACTGAGACTTAAGGTGACAGTTTAGGGAGTCTTCCTAAATTGGGAGTTGTGCAGCGAGATGCTTGTTCACATTAGTTTTGAATTTCTGCATTTCGGTACAGTCGAGGGAAACGGAGCAGTGAGGGTGTTCCAAAGGCCAGCAACACGAGGAAAGAAGCTATTTGAGTAGAGGACTGTCTGGCATCTGGGTGACCTCCACAGTAAATGGATGGGATTTAGCTGATTGTCGGGTCGGTCGAATGTATTTACGTCGAGGGGGCACCAGAGCAGCAAGTTCATCGTTCATGTAAAACAATCACAAGGATGCAACATTGCGGCGATGGGACAGAAGCTGGAGCTTGGTGGATAGTGAGGAACCTATTAGGTTAGAGACTCTTTTTTAACCTCGTCTAAGAGGGAGATACTAGTGAATGTAGCACTAGCCCAGATGCATGGGCGGATGGTGGCTTTGTAGAGATATAGGATAATGTCAAGTGTGAGAAGTTTTCTAGCACCGTAGAGGGAGCCCACCTTCTTTGCAGCAGTCTTGGCAATGCCTTCTATGTATTTGTTCCAATTTATGTTACCTGTGAATGTTAGGCCGAGGAGTTCGAACGTTGGACTCTTAGGTAATGTGTTATTTGCCGTGGTAATCGGTCAAGTACGCACGATGATTGTACTTAAAAATTCAATCTCGACATATTTTTATATGTCGGAACATTTGTTTCTAATTATATTTTTACGTACTTTTACTTTTGAATGATTAGTATAAAACAGTTTCCAGAACTCTTGACATCAATAAGGACATTGGTTTGTTTCTTTCTTGTCCCAACTAATTCTACTGTAGACATCATAACGTCCTAATTTACAGAAGGAACAATAGGATGAAGAAAAAGTAGATAACTCTTCAAAGGAACGTTAACATAATCCTAGGGAGTAGAAAATGGCACTTGAGTTTACTTTCGGCAACCTCGTTACTCTCGCTTCCCTTATTTTGTCCTTTAGTCCTCACATTCCATGAGCGATGTTTCTGACAAAAAGATAATAATTGCTGTTTTCGGGGGTCGGAATCTATCCATCTAACCCTTATTGTTGGCTAGTTTTCGACATTGAAGTAGTATTTTTTTTTAGCTCCTTACATCAAGTGGCTTCATACCTTGTCTGGAGCAATTTCCATTAAAAAAAGATTCGTTCATATTTTCTTAGCTAAACGTTTTTCAGTGCCTTTAAGACAATAATTATGAATTAAATTGACGTCAACGGTTCGAATGTCTCCTTAGTCTGAGACGACGATAAATAAAAATGCAAAATCTGATCAGATTTGGCTTCAATTTTGCAACTAAATGTCTGCCTGATGTAATTAGTTTTTCATTATTCTACTGACCTACTCCAAGAATCCTAATTATCTTTGTTTATACACGTCCCCAAATTTGGTCGGAACCATAATGCCTTTCTTATTTCGGCTTAATCTCTATTCATATAAAGTTTGGTAAGTGTATAGTTTTACATATCTGTACGTATAGCATCAACCCCTAAACTAATCAACCGATCATTATGAATGTTAGAACACGGCTGCTAGGCGCATCGTGGTTTATATTTAGTTTAATTTAGTTTATTACAAATGTCGTAAAAATCTAAATATCTTCGATCTTGTTAAAGTTTAACAATAGGTATTAATAAATATTCCCAAAATTTTAGTTTTTTTGAAGTATCTAAAAGTTAGTTCGTGGGCATAATATGTTCACAATCGCTCATTTTAAAGTTCAAATATTTCAGATTTGCATTCAAGTTGATCAACAGTTATTATACACTAATAAAGCAACGTTTCTGCAGTTTCAATTTCTTCTTAAGACCCCTTAAGTGTAATCTTTACATTTTAGACCTTTTCTAGAATAAAAATAATGTCATGGATTCCGATCATAGAGAGAATAAAGATTATAAAAGTAAGTTTTCGTATTATATCTTGATTTTAATCTTCGTAAGGTATAATAAAAGTGGTGCAAAACTGTTCTGTTTGTGGAATTAATTTTACTCGTATAACAGGTATTGTTTGCGTATTTTATTTTATTGTTCTAAACCTGTACTTTCATATTTATTGTTTTTTGTGTTGTTTCTGGTCAGTTTTACCTCGATTAGTTATTTTGGTGTTTTACAGTTAGATTTATCTCGCGTGTGACAACAGTTAGAAATCGATAGTTATTGAAAAAATTAAATTACTTACTATTCCCCCGGGCAACGTAGGATAGCCCTGCTGTTGTAAAATACATGAACATAAAGGTAAATGGGTTTAAATACATATATATGATATACAACTCTAATTTATTTCCATTAAACATTGGCATTTAATATTAAATTTCAAAGAATCCAAATCCGCACTGAACTTACGGAATAACCTGACATAAAAACGATTGTGTATAGTTGGTTTGTATCGATCAAGTGTTTGTCAGACACATTAGAAGAAAAAAGGTCTTCTTAAATCGATTAGTCAGCGACGACAGAGTCGATAAACTGCGTTCGAGATAAGTCTTAAGAATGCTGGAATCGAATTAGTCTTTGTATAGTTTCAGGCGAGGTTCACAATGCGGTTGTTATTATACAGGCATCTTAATAGCATCGATAACGGTGTGAATTGGCGACTCAATACGTGTAAACAGATGGCGGATCTTTTAAAGTTTTTTTATACATATATTCACCCCAAACAAGGCACATTGCTACTGAGGTGTAAGGAGCGACTGTGAATTAGCAGTCCTGGGTAGTTGCCATTGCTCCCAGGTTCACTCTGCCCCGGAGTGGTAGTACCTGTAAGGGCCCCATCAATGGGTTAAATAGAACCTACTGGTACTACCATATCTTGGCCTTTTGGCTAAGATCAAAGTGTAGTATCTGTTCCGATGGATACTGCACCCCATAGACTGGTATTGTCTTGGCCTTCGGGGCTTGATTTACGCCGGTCTATGGGTCTGTCCTGTGCAGTTCTAGGAGGTCCACCCTCCCAGGCTTCACCTCCCCTCTTTGGGGAGGAGTAAGTTTATTGCTTACTGCCTGCGGCGCCCCTACCGGGGAATGCCGGCGGGGCTGCCCAGGCAATTTTTAAACCCCACTTTCCCGACCCGACCTTGGGTCACATCTTACTTGTGGGAGTAAGATAAAAACTGGCCTTGTGCCTAACTCCTGGAGAGGAGTAAATCAATACTGGTACTACCATATCAGGCTGTCTAACTAAAAATGCACCAAACATTGATGTTTTCTTTTTTCTTTGCAAAACTCAATCGTGTTCTGCAAAATCCAAAACAAAAAACAACAATTTCCCTACCCCCTTTCCCTCCCCCCATTTCAATCAGCCAAACATTATGAATAGATACTTCAGCATATGAAGAACTTGAAGCATAAAAACTTTTACCAAAATGAGCGAATTCGGCATTAAATAACCCGAAAAGGGTTGATATGTGGTCGAACAAAACAACCCGTGAATTAGCGACCATACATACAGGGACATCCTAAGTGGGGTATTGTGCAGCGAGATGTTTGTTCACATTACATTGAAATTTCAGCTTGTTGGTGTAATCAGGGAAACAGAGAGCAGGGAAGGAATTCCAAAGGTTGGCAGTTCGACGAAAGGGGCTATTAGAGTAGAAAGCTTTCCGACATTTGAGAACCTCCAGAGTCAAAGAGGTGTGATTTTGCTGATCGTCGGGTTGGTCGATTGTATTTACATCGAGGAGGAACCAGTGCTGAAAGTTTGTCGTTGCACATTCCATTGAAATACTTGTAAAACAAGCACAAAGATTAAACATTGCGGCGATGAGACAGGGGTTAGGGCTTGGTTGTCAGTGTGGGATCTATTAGATTAGCGACTTTTTGGACCTTGTCTGGTTAATACACAAACCCAGATGTGGCAACCATATCCTACGCGTGACCGGATGGTGGCTTTTTAGAGATATGGGCTACTGGCGTACTGGATCTGCTTGTGTTTGCAAGACAACATTTTCGTGGTTCTCAGACTCCCTACACTACGACGTTTTGTCAAAGTGCCCTAGTGGCAAACAGACGAACACATTATCGACACCGGCGCTCCTCAAGAATCCAATCTGAGATCAAACCTCTTTTTTAAAAATCTTAATCAGGTATTTTCCAAAGCATAGTCTTAGACCATTTGTTGACGTGCAGATAGCATCCCTTTTAGAAGCATTGGTGATCAAGATCTTGCTGATTATTTTTCTTTCCGAAGCCCGTGGGGCAGTGAAGGGGATTGTTACTTTACACATCCGTAAAGTCAAGCTTCCCCCTTTCACTATCAACGCCTTGTTGCTCATTTTTGCTTTACTAAGAAATAAATTACTCTATCATTGAGTAGGTCTCTAGCTGTGATAAGCTTCTATAACAGACTTTCACCCCAGACCTGAAATAATGTAAAACTTACATCTAATCTATTGTTAAGTTTGTTCGTAATTTTTTTAGAATGATTCTATCGCTCCAGAAATTACTTGATTTCTGACGCAATCATCTACTTATATAAGAATCAGATGTAGAGTACTATTTTCACATCTGGTTGACTGCCGCTCATAGCACCCTCTCTTTACTTGATAGAGTACAATATCGACCTGACAATCTACGAGTGGATTACCCCCTTTTAACACAAAAGAGATGTGATAGTCTTCTTCTATTCTATCGCTATTTTATGGTAAGTACTTGACTGAGCTGTAATTTCCGGTTTTCCCTGTAAAACATTCATAGTAAAACTCATTCCCTACTATCACTGCCAAGAACGTCGCTTTCTTTCTCTGTATAATCAAATACAACATCCATGAATAGCTGAGGTTATATGACCGAATAGACAAGGAAGAGAGCAGATTTTACATCGGTTTCCATCTGGTCTTTCCTGCCGAATGGACTATCTTAGGTATTACCACGCCAACTCATTCTATAAGAAAAAAAAACGAATTTATTAAGGTTCTACTTAGAATAAGTTTTCGTGTCTCTTCAAGAAAACAGATTTTGTAGATGATTAATTGTACAGAAAATGATATTTTAACTAAATTTATTCACAGGAAGTGAAACATTATTAGTGAGTGAATTACCACAATAGAGCCGATTTGGTGTGAATATACGACTCCATAGACCACCAACTTACACTCATTGTTAGCAGTTGAATGCATTTCGTCTAATGGGATATGAAATCAGATTGTTGGCTGGAATTGACAAAAACCATTGAAATAACAAGCAGAGGGTAACAATGCGATTCGAACGTTTTACCCAATAACTCCTAACTAATTCTGATTTGATCTCTTCTAATAGAGATGATAAATAGTGCGTTTTTAAAACGCGTTTAATGTGCTACACGACGGTTAATTCAAATGCATAGACAAACTCAATTGTGAGCACAAAGCATTTTATTGATGATTTCCTCTTAGGCTACAGATCAAAACGAAATGAGACAATGCGAACTATTGAAAGGAGTCAGTGAATTACAGGAAATGTACTCACAAGACACAAAAGCGTACTGCTGCACACAAAAAAAATTAACGGAAAAAAATGAATTAAAATGATAATTGAACAAAACAAATAGTTTCTAAAATCAAATCAAAATAAAAACTCCAAGTCGAATATTTAATAATTGTTGAATTTATAATAGACATCAGCATAAAAAGTTATATCATAAGCATACTAGTGGGGCCCGTGGAAATTGCGCGATTACTTCAACGTCAATCTGCATAATTGTTATAGTACATTACCTATAACCGACTTTGTACTCTTCCATACATAATAAATACTAGAAACATCTACTTGTCAGTGTTAAAGCCAACCCCAGCCCGATCAGTCTTTCCTTAACTTCGGTTGAGTGTGGACGTCGGAATGGGGTAAGGTAATACCAGTCGAGGATTCGTTCTCGACAATCAGTGGCCTTTTATCTGCCGGGCTGACGCATACTGTCCTGGGTTTTCCTAGGAGGTGCAGCCTCATATGCCCTGCCTCCCATCTTTGGAGAGGAGTAATTTTATTTCTTGCTGCTTAAGGCGCCCTGACCGGGAGATGCCGACGGGGTTGCCCAGGCTATTTTTGCTAGGCCAGAGTGCTCCTTCTTTAGGGGCGCTGGCTTGACTCTTCCCCCACTACTCGACCTTGTGTCACATATTCCTGCGGTGGGAGGGAATGAAATACCTGAGGCCAACCCCAGCCCGATCAGTCTCTCCTTAACTTCGGTTGATTGAGGACGTCGGGATGGGGTGATACCAGTCGAGGATTCGTTCTCAACAATCAGTCCGGCAGTAACTGGGCCATTTCGGTGGCCTTTTATCTGCCGGGCTCAGGTATACTGTCCTGGGTTGTTCTAGGAGGTGCACCCTCCCAGGCCTTGCCTCCCCTCTTTGGGGAGGAGTAAGTTTATTGCTTGTTGACTGAGGCGCCCTTACCGGAGAATGCCGACGGGGTTGCCCAGGCTATTTTTGCTAGGCCACAATACTCCTTCTATAGGGGCGCTGGCTTGATCTCCCACCTTCCCGACCTTGTGTCACATATTCCTGCGATGGGAGGGAATGAAATACCGTTGAGTCAACTCCAGCACGTTCAGTCTCTCATTAACTTCGGTTGATTGAAGGATTCGGGATGGTGTAGGGTGATATCAGTCGAGGATTCGTTCTTGACAATCAGTCCGACAGGAACTGGCCAATTTCGGTGGCCTTTTATCTGTCGTGCTGAGGGGTTGAGTCCTGGGTAGTCATAAGAGGTCCACTCTTCCAGGCCTTGTCTTTCCCCTTTTGGGGTGGAGTAAGTTTATTGCTTACTACCTGAGGCGCTCTGACCGAGAATGCCAACTAGGCTGGCTAGGCAATTTTTTATAAGCTAGAGTGCTTCTCCTGGCAGTCAAGACTGATGTACGACTACTCTTGTTACTCTGTAGTATACTACGTTTCTTCAATATACTTGTTTTATCTAAATCCCTTTTTCGTGTTTTCATTCCGGCCCCTGAATAGGGTTACAACAATAATTTACTTTTACAAATAGTATTTATTTTTAAATAATGCTTGTCAGGATCAATACTATTACGGAACAATAATTTTTCTCTTGCGTGAAAATAATTACATTGCCAGTTTAATTTTCGTTAAATCAATAAAACAAATGTTTCTCTTTTATTTATTCATTTAAAATTGTAGTTATTTAATTGTTTTAAAAATAATAAACATTCTCTGTCTTCTTAGCTTAAAAATAATTGTCAGATACACGTTCCTCAAAGCCATATAACGAATGTCACTTTAAAAAATGTATTTAAATATTTTTTTCGTGGAAATCGCTCCAGACAAAGCATGGAACCACTTGATGTAAGCAGCAAAAAAATACTACTTCAAAGTCAAAAACTAGCCAACGATAAGTGTTAGATGGATATATTCTGACCCAGAAAACAGCAATTCTTTCCTCTTTGTAAGAAACGACTGGCTAATGGAAACATTAAACCGTTGGAGGGAATAACAAAGGCTCTGATTGGTTAACTAGCTAGACTTAACACCATGTGTATATATGAAAATACCCGGCAACACAAACTCCATGCATTTTAGCCTGACAATTCCCTACGGGAAGCTTAATTGCAATAAATATATTTTCATAACTAACTAACTAACTATATATATATATATTGTGTGTATTTAGCAGCATTTTCTCATTTATGCAAACATTGTTAAAAATAAAAGAATTCGTCTGTTTAATTATACCATTTTTGTATTAAAATCAAAAAAATTAATAAATATTCCATAGGTTTCACGAAGTTCTTGATACTTCGTCGACTCATCCTCAGATGAATTTAAATCGTTAACGCCTTCTTGGAACAATACAAAAAACGTTCTCTGCGCGTTTCTCCGCCGTCTTTTAAAAACAATTTCTTATTTCCCCAGCTTTTTTGTTCATTTGCTTTTGACACCTGTGGATGATTCGAAATTTTTTTAACAATGTTTGCATATATATATATATGCCTGTGTATATACACATATATATATATATATATATATATATATATATATATATATATATATATATACATACGTTCATGTTTGACATATCTTTCGATATTCTAAAAGTAATACGTCTCTTCCTTTCCAAATTACCTTCTACGTCTTGTTTTTCTTCTTCTTCTTTTTCCTCTTTTTTATCTTCTCCCTCTTCTTTTTCTTCTTCTATTTCTTTCTATAATTATATAGAAGTTTATTCTTTAGATAGAAGTAAAGACACTCATCATTTCTCTTTCTAATTTGCATACGTGCGTTGTGTGTGTAAAGACACACGCACGCAAATTAGATGGCGACGCTGACCAAATAGTAACTCTTTCTCTTGGATTTACGCCGGTCTATTGGGGGTTGTCGGTCCTGCGCAGTTCTAGGAGGTTCACCCTCCAAGGTTTTGCCTCCCCCTTTTGGGGAGGAGTAAGTTTATTGCTTACTGTCTGAGGCGCCCCTACCGGAGAATGCCGACGGGGCTTCCCAGGCAATTTTTAAATGGCCAGAGTGCTCAAAGTCTCGAGCGCTTGTTCTTTCCCACTTTCCCGACCTTCTGTCACATCTTACCTGTGGGAGGAATATAAATAGAAGTAAGTCTTTCTCTTAATGCTCACATAGTACTTTTTACGTTAGACCCGCATAACCATATATATATATATATATATATATATATATATATATATATATATATATATATATATATATATATATATATATATATATTACTTCTTTGTAATATAGCAGGAAAACTCCCATCAGAGTGCTCGATTAATTGAGAATTAAAGTAAAAAAAATAAAATCTATATTTATGCTTATGGGAGTAATAATAATGTTGTGAAATGGCCGAGAAATATTCGAGATGAAATCTTTAAGGGATGCATCCACAGGAGACAAGCACTACTCATAAGGTGGACTTACCGATACACATAAAAGCCTAGCTACACCCCCTCTGCCAAATACATAACCCCATAATTGCCCCATTAAATACCGACTTCAATACCAGAAAATTTTCCCAACTATCACCCCTCATAAATATAAATAAAATCAACCCATATCCACACTACTTTTCAAGAGCAATAATTATAAATTTTTCAAAAATATTCCTCCAGTCATTAAGAGGGTAACACCCCCATTTCACAACATTATTATTACCCCCATAAGTCCCCACCATTTCTCGGTCATAATGCTAATCTCCCAAACTGATCCAATCTTGCTAACCCAATCCTTACTCTGATCTCTAAACCAGTTTTAATAAGCATATCAATATTATCACCTCCATAAGTATTCACTATACCTTAGTTAATAATGTTAAATCTAGAATACAAACCATTAAAATACGCTGCAGAGTTACTTCCCTTAGACCGACCGGGATTGATTTAAATTCCTTTAATCCAGGATTTTAACTTGAATTTAATTAATGTTGTTCCTTTTAACCTTTTAATCCTTACACCCATTTTCTCTCCCTAATCCCTTTAGGAGACACATCATTAAACCCCAAAACAGTAACGGCAAAATATACGATACTCATAATATTGGCTCACAGAATTTATATAGAAATATTTTTTAATGTTTTTATTTTTTAAATTTTTTTTAGATCTCTTTAAATCTGCTCCGGTTTAAACTCAACTGAAACTGAAGAGAACCGGATAGCTAAGTCCTTCTGTACTTAAAACCGACGGTACGAATGTTGTACTAATTTTTCTGTACCACTATATATATATATATATATATATATATATATATATATATATATATATATATATATAGATTTTTCACTTAGAAGATAGATTATTCAGTGAAGACCGGGATTAGGCCAATAAAAACAAGCTCGATGATACTCGATTACAGGGTACAGAGCATTTATATGTGATTTTTTGAAGGCTTACCAAAGCATTTCGTTCAGGAGACCACTCATCACCACAAAGGACTTTTTCTTTCAAAGATTATTTATTTATCATATATATTCAATTCATATATATATTTAATTTGAATATATATGATAAATTAATAATCTTTGAAAGAAAAATTCTTTTGATGATGGGTCTCCTGAACGGAATGCTTTGGTAAGCCTTCAAAAAATCACACACACACACACACACACACACACACACTAACACACACATATATATATATATATATATATATATATATATATATATATTCTGCAAAAATTTTATCCAGAGTACATCGACAAGTACATATAATCGTTTTTAAAATAATATAATATGATATATAAGGTCGGCTTCTCAGAGATTATCGTCAATAGCAATTATCTCATTAATCATTCTTTGATTTTACATAGCTAATGTTTTAAATTTCTTTTGTATTACGTTTTTTATGGAAAATTGCATTTCGCTTCAGTTTCTATCAAATATAACTTACATTTTTTTACATGTAGCTATTTTTGTTAATCCTCTTCACATCTTCATCTGCATACAATGATTAGTCATCCTTTCTTCATGTTAAGTAAAGGGTTACATTTGTAGCCACTAAATATTAGCATATATCTTTCTAAATATTATTTGAATATCATAAAATTAGGTTCATTTTACCAGTTTTAAAAACTATTTAAATGTCATGATATAAGCTGTAGTGGTTCTATCTGAATTACAATTACGTAAGTAATTTTCTATGTTTTCCCTTCTAAACATAAATACTTTTAAAATTACTATAAATCTCATTTTATCGTTATTTTCTTTTTGTATTTTAATTTTTGATTTGATATTTTTTTTAAATTAAAGAATAGGTTGTCTCCAAGACATTGATAATGATACGCATACATTTTGTATCAACACACAAAAAAACATTTGTTATAAAGATGTTACTTAACCTTCTTTGCCAACTTCACGCGTAAAAGGCAGTAGTATATACTATATACATGTAGGCTTCAATTTAAAAATATATGTATAAGTATGTTGAGACATACATTACTAACATACATTCAACCCTTTTAAACAAGTAATAAATCGGCAGTTCTAGAAAGAGGTACGTATACGCATAGTAGTAGCAGCAGCTGCCTAAAGTTTACGTAAATTACAATAATAGGAATAATCGCAATAAAATAACCACTTCTTAAAGGGTGAGAAAGCAAAGCCTAAGACGGTGGATTTCCTAGAACTGCACAGGACCATACATCGCGGCGACAGATAACATTAACTGTGGGGGTCTCCAGATGCCAGAGAGCCTTCTACTCCAATAGTTTCTTTACTCGAGCTGCCGGCCTTCGGAACTCCCTCCATGCTACCCGTTTCCCTGACTGTACCGACATACAGAAATTTAAAACTAATGTGAACAAGCATCTCGCTGCACAGCTCCAAATTTAGGATGACCCCCTAAACTTTCACCCTAATTTTCAGTAGCCCCTTACGTCTACAGTGGCAAATTACCTTGTTTCGGGTGAACTAAGTAAAATAAAATATGATAAAATAACAAGCCATCCTAAAAAATAGTATAGACTCTGCTGATCATATTTTGGTATGACGATAGTTATTATTGACAGAAAATAATATTGCAGAAATTGTGTTTTGATATAAAATAACGCGGAGAAAATATGGAATGCCGTAAAACAGACTAGTAGAACCAAGAGAGACAAATCTTTTGCAAATTCGGGTTAGGATTAGTGTTATGGTTAGTGTTAGTGTTATGGTTAGGGTTAGGATTAGTGTTAGTGTTAGTGTTAGTGTTAGGGTTAGTGTTAGTGTCAGGGTTATGGGTAGGGTTAGGTTTATGGTTATGGTTATGGTTAGGGTTAGGGTAAGTGTTATGGTTATGGTTATGGTTAGGGTTATGGTTAGGGTAAGGGTTAGGGTTAGGGTTAGGGTTAGTGTCAGTGTCAGTGTTAGTGTTATGGTTATGGTTATGGTTAGGGTTAGGGTTAGGGCAAGGGTTATAGTTATGGTTATGGTTATGGTTATGGTTATGGTTATAGTTATGGTTAGAGTTAGGATTAGTGTTAGGGTTAGTGTTAGTGTTATGTTTAGGGTTAGTGCTAGTGTTATGGTTAGGGTTAGGGTTAGGGTTAGGGTTAGTGTTATGGTTAGTGTTAGTGTTAGTGTTAGTGTTATGGTTAGGGTTAGGATTAGTTTTAGGGTTAGGCTTAGGGTTAGGGTTAGGGTTTGTGTTTGTGTTAGTGTTAGTGTAAGTGTAAGTGTTAGTGTTATGATTATGGCTATGGTTATGGTTATGGCTATGACTATGGTTATGGTTAGGGTTATGGTTATAGTTATGGTTATGGTTATGGTTAGGGTTAGGGTTAGGATTAGTGTTAGTGTTAGTATTAGTGTTAGTGTTAGTGTTAGTGTTATGGTTATGGTTATGGTTATGGTTATGGTTAAGGTAAGGGTTAGGGTTATGGTTATGGTTATGGTTATTGTTATGGTTATGGTTATGGTTAGGGTTAGGGTTAGGATTAGTGTTAGGGTTAGTGCTAGTGTTAGTGTTAGTGTTAGTGTTATGGTTATGGTTAGGGTTATGGTTAGAGTTAAGGTTAGGGTTAGGGTTAGGGTTTCTGTTAGGGTTAGTGTTATGGTTATGGTTAGGGTTAGAGTTAGAGTCAGGATGAGGGGTTGGGTTAGTGTTTGTGTAAGTGTTAGTGTTATGGTTATCGTTATGGTTAAAGTTAGTGTTAGGTAGTTTGGTAGTTTTGTTTTACGGCATATCAACCCTTTTTGGGTTATTTAATGCCGAATCTGGTCATTATAGTAAAAGATTTATGCTTCAAGTTCTAAAAATAAAATTAAAAAGGGGAAGGAGAAAGGGAGAGTGGCTGTTGTTTTTGTTTTTGGTTTTGTAGAACATAATTAAGTTTTACAAAAAAAAAAAAAAAAAAAAACGTCAATGTAGGTGAATTTCGTCTCAGGGAGCCACAGGGCAGCCTGATCTGGTATCACCAGGTTAGTGTTAGGGTAAAGGGTTATGGTTATGGTTAGGGTTAGGGTTAGGATTAGTGTTAGGGTTAGTTTTAGTGTTGGTGTTAATGTTAGTGTTAGTGTTAGTGGTATCGTTATGGTTATGGTTAGTGTTAGCGTAAGGGTTAGGGTTAGTGTTAGGGTTAAGGTTAGTGTTTAGGTTAATGTTAGGGTTAGAGTTAGGGTACGGGTTAGGGTTTGTGTTAGTGTTATGGTTATTGTTATGGTTATGGTTATGGTTATGGTTATGGTTATGGTTATTGTTATGGTTATGGTTATGGTTATGGTTAGTGTTAGCGTTAGGGTTAGGGTTAGAGTTAGTGTTAGGGTAAAGGTTAGTGTTAAGGTCAGTGTTAGGGTTAGAGTTAGGGTAAGGGTTAGGGTTAGGGTTTGTGTTAGTTTTATGGTCATGGTTATGGTTATGGTTAGTGTTAGTGTTAGCGTTAGGATTAGGGTTATGGTTAGGGTACTGAGATTATAACGAACTGACTAATATTTCCGGCCTAACGCTTTCCGAAATGATTCTGTTTCGTAGCAGGCCTGGACAAAGTATTCTAATCTAATCGAGAAAGTCCCAGGGGGTTTGTCTTAGAGAATGTAGAATCCTTCAATACAGCTGAACTGAAATTCGGGAAGATTACTAGATTGAATGCAATGGAACACAAGTAATTAAGATAGACTGGGCGCTGATTCAGACCATATAACTTATCAACCGAGTTCATTATTGGATTTCTTCCTCTGACGATCAAATAAATTTAGCACGTATTTACCGTAATGTCACAAACACGCAGACAACCACACCCACATATATAGATATGGTAAGAGTGTACATCGGTACACTGTACTTTAAAACAGCGATGTTAGTATGGGTGAGTCAGACTGACCTTTATGAGGCCTAACAGGGCCAATAAACTGGTCACCAAAAAATTCATTGAGTCTAAAAACTGGAGTCTTTAACTCCAACTAAAAAATGTAAACCCTCCCCAAGATGTGAGCATCTCTGATTCTCTTGGTTTTAGTTGATAAATATTCAATTCTACGTCTGACGATCTTCCCGAGTCCGTGAAATAAATTATTACATAGTGTTTGAGTTTTTTTTATATTCTAACTTTAACTTAAGGCCACGCTTATTGAGTACTCTCTCGACTGCTTGTTAGATAGCCGCCGTGTTTGTTATTTAGATGTTAACTTAATTCCAATTTATAGACAATGCGCGTTGAAGCAGTGGTATGCACATTGGCTACTGAGTCGAACATGACTTTTATATCGGGGTTCGAACCGTGTGACCGGCGGGGATTGTCTCCTTCTATACTGACGATTACAGGTTTGGCATGAAAAACAAGTGTATATGGGTTTATTTTGAAAATGATATTTATTTTTAAATAATTATATATACATATTACGTCGCTAACTATAAATGCATCGTTCTTTAATTAAGTTGAACGCTCTTATGACGTCAAACCGCCGGATAAAGTGTTAAAATTATCACTGTTTATTCGCTATTCAGCGGTGGCCCACTGGTTCTAGATGTCGGGATTTGAGTTGTAAAATACTCGGAATCCGCAGTTTCGAATCGCATGACGAGTAGTGAATAGTTATATCTCTATGCTGATGAGTCCCGATTATAAAGGACGAAACGTAGACGTACATAGATAATAAACAAAACAAATATTTATTATATAAAATTATTTATAAATAAATATTATTTTCAAACTAAACCCATGTTCCGCTTGAATGTCAAACACTTTCGACAACAAGACGCTTGTTCAGCCTCTCGGGTAAGTGTACGTTAATTTGAATTACTGTATTTGGCGATTTCTCGCAGCCGCAGAGGCATAGGCGTTTTGTTCGTGATTCTAGTCTGAATCTACGAACTGCGTTGGAGCCCATGCGACCGACCGCAACCGCCATACCTGCACTTTTCATCTATCGTTGATAACTTTTTTTTATAGGAGTAACACGAGTTTCGAGTCACTCCATATGCAATATTTGTGTACACAATATGCAAATAATCAACAACATTGAAGACAGAAAAAACATGAACAGTATCTCTGGAGAAGACCGGAGGCTGTATCGGCTGAAATCTAGTCGAACGAAAAATAGTAATGCTGACGACAATCGTAAAAACAACGTAAACAATAGAAATTTCGACATCTGAAAAATATTCTGAGAAAAATAAAAAAAATTAAAATATATTCATTTCTTTTCTGTACTTTTTTTTTTTTTTTAATGTTTTGAACTTATCTTTTTGCGTTGTCTCCAGAATTTTGTTTTGAGACAACCAAGAATTTTTGATAAAAGAAAAAAATGAAATTTTTTGAAAAAAAAAAACAAAAAAAAAAACTGTGTATTGTTTTCTTTTGGGGGGAGGGTGATTAAGCCAAACTTTGCGATTTTCTGACAAATAATATATCCTGGAGCCTGCAAGTTATATTGTCTGCAGAGAGCGAGCGAGAGAGAGAGAGAGAGAGAGAGAGAGAGAGAGACGAGGGGAGGGGAGGGTAGGAGGAGAGGGAGGGGAGGGTGAAAGTGTGTGTGTGCTTCAGACAGAGACAGAGAGAGAATGTGTGTGTTTTTGTAAAAGAGAACGTATGTGTGTGAGAGAGAGACAAGGGAATGGGAGGGGAGGGGAGCGAGAAAGTGTGTTTGTGCTAGAGAGAGACAGAGACAGAGCGAGAGATAGAAAAAGAGAGAGAGAGAATATGTGTGTTTGTGCAAAAGATGACGTGTGTGTGTGTGAGAGAGAGATTGTGTGTGTTTATATAAAAGACAAGAAAGAGAGTGGATGTGAAATAAGAGAGAAAGAAAGAAAGAAAGAAAGAAGGAAAGGACTAAGAAAGAGAGAGGGAGAAAGAAAAAGAAAAAGGGCAAGATATCAAGAGAGAGAGAGAGAGAGAGAGAGAGAGAGAGAGAGAAAGAGAGAGAAAGAGAAACTTTGTAAACAAGGGTAGATAACCGTGATCGACTTGTTGAAATTATTACAGGAACGTTTCGCCGTCGGCAAAAGATCTTGTTTCGCTTTGCGTCCTCAGAGTTTGATGATTCGTATCGAATCTATCTAAAACATATGAACGTATTTCGACGTTTTTAACATCATTTAAGAAAAAAGAAAGTTGTTCTTGTTTTCTTTCTTTTAGTTAAAATTGCGTTAATCTTGTACAACTGCTGCGGCAATATGAATATTTATTCGATATTCATTCGTAGACATCTAATGCTTTCGTGTCGCTCCATGTGTGACCGCGTAGCCATCTTGAAATGCATTTTCGTAGCTGGAAAATGACGAGACAAGATGAGTGAGAAAGAGGGAGAAAGGAGAGAGAAGGAGAGAGATAGAGAAAGCGAGAGATAGAGAAAGAGAGAGATAGAGAGAAAAGAGAGCTAGAGAAGACAGAGAGAAATAAAGAGGGAGAGAGAGAGAGATAGAGAGAAAAAGAGATGAAGACAAAGAGTGAGAAAGATATATATATATATATATATATATATATATAGAGAGAGAGAGAGAGAGAGAAAGATGGGGGAGAAAGAGAGAGACAGACAGACAGAAGGAGAGAAAGATAGATAGAGAAAGAGTGATAAAGCGATAGAGAAAGAGAAAGAGAGAGAAATAGGGAGAGAAAGAGATAGAGAGAAAGAGAGAGAGAGAAAGAAAGAGAGAAAGAGAGAAAGAAAGAGACAGCGAAAGAGAGAGATAGAGAAAGAGAAAGATGAGAAAGAGAGAGAGACAGAGGGAGAGAAAAGAGCGAAAATAATGCAAATATAAGCAATAGATACAGCATTATTTATAAATTTTAATATTTTACCTTTCGTACGGTTTCGGTGGCACACCCCTAAATGGTAAAGTTTGCAAAAAAACTAAATAATGTGCCAACGTTACTCACCTTTTTTCCTAGAATACATATCCCCAAAATCATAATCATAAGTTAAGTAGTTTAGGATTTTACCAAGAACATACATATTATTCACGCATACACGCGCGCACCGTTAAAAAATTGTTACTTAATATAACTCAAAATTTGATAAAGAGCAATTCTTTTCTCCATAAATTATTTTGTATCTTACTTATTTTAAACGTTTTTGATGGAGCGTGTACGTTCGGGTGGGCGCACCCCCCTAAATGGTAAAGTTTACAAAAAAATAATGTAACCATGTTACTCACCGTGTTACCGAGAATTTTATATCTAGGGGGAATATAACAGATGCGGATATAGAGACAGACATATTTTATATGTCTTTATAATTTATGTATTCGCTCTAAAGTTGCCACTAATTTCTCTGCGTTCATTCTGCATATCTCTCTCTTTCTCTGTTCCCCCGTATATATTTTTTTCAATTCTTTACTTTTTTTAACTTTTAATAAATACATTGAAGATATTACCAAGGCTGCTGCAAAGAAGATGGCCTCCCTCTACCGTGCTAGTAAACTTATCACACCTGACATATCCTATATTTCTACAAAGCCACCATCCATCCATGCATGGAGTATTGTTGCCAGATCTGGGCTGGTGCATCATCGACTAGTCTCTCCCTCTTAGACAAGGTCCAAAAAAGAGTCGCAAACTTAATAGGCTCCTCACTATCCACTAAGCTCCAACCGCTGTCCCTCGCCGCAATGTTGCATCCTTGTGCCTGTTTTACGTCGAGGGGGCACTAGAGCAGCAAGTTCATCGGAGCACATTCCATTGAAGTACTTACTTCAATGGAATGTGCTCCGATGAACTTGCTGCTCTGGTGCCTCCTCGACGTAAATACACTCAACCAACCCGACAATCAGCTAAATCCTATCCATTCACCGTGGAGGTCCCCAGATGACATTGAGCCATCTACTCCAAATAGCTTCTTTCCTCGTGCTGCCGGCTTCTGGAACTCTCCCCCTCTCTCTCTCTCTCTCTCTGCCCACTGTTTCCCCGACTGTACCGGCATGCAGATATCTAAAACTAATGTAAACAGACATCTCGCTGCACAGCTCGTAACTTAGAATTACCCCCAAAACTTACTCCCCAATTCTCAGTAAGCCCTTACGTCTTCAGTGTCGACCTGTCTTGTTTGGGTTATAAAAAACAACCTTTTCTTTTGCTCTCACAACTTTCAGATCATTCGTTTACAAATATAAGTTATGCAATTAACAAATCATGTTTCGTTTTTATACTTATTTTTGTTCTTTTTTAATTAAAATACTTTTACAATTGGATGACAGTTGTAATGTATCTGTCTGTTTTTATAAAGGAGTCACCGACCATCAAGGTCTAAAAGCCACTCGAGGATAAGGATTAAATGAGTGTCAGGTAGACGGTAAGGCAACACCGTAAGGATTGATAACGATGGTTAAAACTGGGCAGAATTTGTTTACATTGGACTTGAACACGAACATGTAGTCAGTTGAGAAGCTGTCCTGTGATATTATATTACACAGACGGGTAGTTCTCGGAAACAAACTTTGTTCATGAAAGTTCCGTTTACTTTTAAGTACACAGAGGACGTCAGGAAAATTATTTACGTGGTTGTAGTAAGACAAGTTTTCGCTGTGAACGTTTTCCAAGGGGTAACCAGAGATTGGAGCTCAGTAGAGCCCATATGATGAAAATAACGATAGAGTAGAGAAAGACTAGCCAGGCCTCTTCTGTGAGAAAGATGGTTGTAGGAAAGAGAGGAAGACACCACCACTCGATTTCCACGTCGATTTTGTACTCAATCAAAGCAGGAAAAAGTGCCTGAGCAGCCCCTCCCAAGATGTGACAACAGTACTCTAACTTAGTGCGTATCTGTATCTTATACATATATAGGGTAGTGTTAGAAGTGAGATACTTTCTTGGAGCGGTAGAATGGTCCAACTATTTTCCAGCGACTTTAGCAACAGATTGTATGTAAGTCTTACACATCAGTGTATAACTTTGTCGCCCTTCCGACGAGTGTAGACTCTCAACGTTTGTGCCGTGGATTTCTACTCTTTTATATTCGTAATCTCGTCGTGTCAACTCTAGCTTTTGTAATCGCCTACAGTTCATGCGGTGGTTTACAAGTTGTATTTACAGGAAAAACAACACAGACTCACATAATAAAACTATAAACAAAGATATATACATTGTTTATATGACTAGTTGGTAAAAGCGTATATGTGTGCGTCGTTGGAGCCCCGCCGTTAGTGTTCACATCTAAGTTAAGTTTCAGTCTTTAAAATTCAGAATCTCATCTAAGACTAACTCCGTCGTCCGGCTCTTTCGAACTTTTCTGCTTCGTCTGCTCGCCTCGAGCACTCTAATTTGCCTCACTTCCCGAACTGATTTGCTCAACTCGATCTGTTGGTCTACCTCAACTTAATCTGCTGGTGTCCGGAACTGGCTACACCCGTTTTTTTTATCAGCTGATCGTCATAAGGCCATACAGAAGCAAACAACTAATTGCCAGGGCGAACTTTTGTCTGGGGAGTTTAATAGATTCGAACACCCTCCATTTCCGCTCATTTACCTTAACTCCTTATCATTTTTCCATGTTGAATTATTACCTAACTTTATATTTTCCGGGGTATAGGCTGTAAGTGTAGAGGATCTAGAGTGAAAGTCAGTTCTAGGAGACATCCAAAAGGAGAGAGCCATATATTTCAATTGAGACAAAGGGAGGATCTGAGAACTGCTTAGGTTACTTTGCATTACTGACGTTATTCGAATTGAGACAAATATGAATTGTGATTGCCTCGTAAAAATACAATTGTTTAGAAAAATGAAAGAAAAACTAAGAAAATACGAAAATTGTTGGATCTTTCTTTGGCTACTATAGAAATCAATATGTTAACAATTATAAAATTCAGATTAGTTTCAATAAAGTTCACATTTTTCAAGAAATTTCCTAATATTATTAAAATTTACTTCCAATTTTATTTAGGGGACCTCGGTAACAAAAACAGGGGTGTGTGTCTTTCAGTAAAGTAAATCGAATAAAGTGTTTTCCCCCTTAATCACGTGATAATTCCCGGTGGCCGTGGGGATAGAGAGATAGCTTGCGGCCGTTTGAAATTATCACTTCCTACACTGATGAGAACAATAAGCATGACGCACTGGCGTCTGTAAGTAATAATAATTAAATGTTTATTTATAAATATTTTTATGAAGCCACTTTAAGAATTAAAGTTTAGCACTCTCCGGGATCTTGAAAATAGATTGTGAAAGCAAAGTTCCGAATACGTTTGTTGAACACTCTCGATAGTCTTCGGTCTGCTTCCCGCTTTCTCTAAGCATAAATAAAACTTAATTTCCCCTTAATCACGTGATAATTCCAGGTGGCCGTGGGGATATATCAATAGCTTGCGGAGTCTAGACTGTCTCTGTGAACTGGGTTCGCGCCTTTCGACTGTCTGACATTGTCACCCCATACACTTATGAGACCAATAAGCTTGGACACCTGGCGTCTGTAAGTAATACAAATGTAATATTCATTTATACATATTGTTGTTAAGTCCCATTTAGAAATTAAAATAGACTGTCACTTAGCTTTAAAGCAAAGCTCCTAATACGTTCGTTGAACCCTCTCGATAGTCTTCTGTCTGTGCTCGCTTTCTCTGGGCACAAATAGAACTTAATTTCCCCTACCTCCCACTATTGATGCGAGCAATAAGCTTGAAACGCTGGCGTCTGCGGGTAATACTAATTACATATTCATATATATATATATATATATATATATATATATATATATATATATATATATATATATATATATATATATATAATTAACTTGTTACAGATATCCAGGGGGTATGAATCCGAAGGAAGTTGAAACCGGGTTTATGAGAGTGCTCAATGAAAATTCAGAGCAAAATATATATTTTTTGATTTTATTCCATTAGTTGCGACAAAACAAGTTTTGTTTCATTGGTGCAAAAAGCGACCAATTCATCGGGCGGGCGAAGGAATTCAAATGGCATAAATTTTAACTTCAACTTTAACGGGAGA
>OY744536.1:96320175-96367675 GCA_963556195.1 Sepiola atlantica | reverse complement strand
ATCGATAACATCGACATGTCAGTGTCGCAGATTTTGTACATGTCTGTGTAAATAAAATTATCATATATATATATATATATCCATCATTTGTAAAAATGATAGTTATTTTATTTGTCGATTATCACTTCAAAGTAAGGAAAGTACTTCCACCAATTGTCTCCGTAAAAACGCGATAAAGATCAATAAAAGTGCAACATATGTTATGCTAAGTATACAGACAAAGCAATACAGTTTTTGAGAATGGGAAAACTTCGCTGTTTTCATTACGACATCGTGGCTCATCACAAGGCAACATCTTTACATCGATTGGGTAGACGACAGGAGAACACTCGCCGCTGCCATCGAGAGTTTACTTGATTTGTCTGAATGTTCTAAAGAGAGATCAGGTCAAAGTACGTACTACAAATTTGATTATATTTGTATAGTTTCATTTATCCTTTTTCTTGTGTAAGGCGGTAAAAGTATTAGCTTTCTCTTTACATATCTGTATATACTACTGAAGCTAGTATTTACTTCCCTCCCACCGCAGGAAGATGTGACACAACGTCGGAAGGGGTTTGAAGGAAAAGCAAGTGCCGAAGAAGCGGAGCACTCTAGCCCTAAAAAAGGCCTGGACAGCTCCGTCGGCATTCCCCGGTAGCGACGCCTCAGGCGATTAACAATAAACTAACCCCTTCTCAAAGAGAGAAGGTAAAACCTGGGAGGGTGGACGTACAGCTGAACAGAACCACACAGAAAAAAAGGCCACGTAGATCAAATGGACTAGACTCAGTCGGGCTGATTGTCGAGGACGCATCTTTGAAGCGGTATGAAAAATAACACAACTTTAAGATCAAAGACCCCGGCTGAGCTTAGGGATAGGGGTAAGGTTAGGGTTTGGGTTAGGGTTTGGGTTTAGGGTTAGGCTAAGTGTTAGGGTTAGGGTAAGGGTTAGGTTTGAGGTTAGGGTTAGGGTTAGGGTTAGGGTTTGGGTTTAGGGTTAGGGTTAGGGTTTGGGTTTAGGGTTAGGGTTAGGGTTAGGGTTAGGGTTAGGGTTGGGTTAGGGTAAGAGTAAGAGTAAGAGTAAGAGTTAGGGTTAGGGTTAGGGTTAGAGTTAGGGTTAGGGTTGGTTCTGTTTGCTATCTTGGTATTTAGTGTTTTGTACGTGTAAAGTGTATGGAATAACAAAAGAAATGACGTCATCCGCTGACACACAGAGTAAATCCTTTATAACGTAATGAAAAGATGATGTCACAGATAGTTACCTCTTCGGATTTTCAGGCGCCCCCTATATGGCAATTTTTGGTGTTAACAAATCCATTCAAATGAAAATCTGCTTTATCTGACATCATCAAATTTCTCAAAAAAGCATTGCGTCATTGCGAACCAAATTTTGAATTGTGACCGCATATTGTAGCCTAGGTTGATAATCTTCCAGTTCTACGTATTTTACCAGGTGCACCTTGTAAGGAAAAACGTTTTAAACTGTGCAGAATATTTTGAAGAAAGATTCGGCATATCCCGAGTTGTGAGGAACGTCGTCGTGTCGATGTTTCAAGATTCATTTTTTGTTACACTGCGAGGTCTCCCAGCTCGCGGAAGGTCCTTTACTGCTGAAAACGACGAACGGTTCTTCGAATTGTGTTGTCACTTGTACCATATCTCACTTGAAAATGCCGTCGATAAGTTATTTGTGTAAAAATGATTCACTCCTCATTTTTATGAAAAGAAGGTTGCTTAATAAACTGTCGGGTCTCTGCATATACAACTTTTGTTCTTATTGCCTATTTCGTTTTATTTTTGTCATGTGTCGAATTTTTGATGCAACACCATTCTTATATATATATATTTATATATATATATAAATATATATATATATATATATATATATATATATATATATATATATATATATATATATATATATATATATATATATATATATATTTCTTCTTTTGTAAGATAGTGGAAAAAATCCCAGCAGAGTACTCGATTAATTGAGAAAGTCGGGAAGTCAGTCATTTCCCGAATTTGAAACCGACGGGACTGATAGTGTACTGTATTACTGTACTAAATAATGATTATATATATATATATATATATATATATATATATATATATATATATGTGTGTGTGTGTGTGTGTTTTTTCTCGCTTTTTAAAAATTTTATTTTTCTTATCTTTCTGTTTTTGCTGAAGATGGGGCATCCTACCGGATGCCAGACATTCACCGGCTATTTCAGACACTCCAGCCTAGAGATCGTTTTAAGATTCTAACTGTCCCTTTAAGTGTAATTGTTTGTATTTCTCTTGCACTCGGTTCACCGGGTATACTCGCCAGATAGCTCTTGAAATTCTTCTTCATTAGTCCTGTTTCTCCTTTAATTAGGGTGGAGATGTTCCTAAAATTCCAGTTTCTTTTCATGTTGTACATAAGACCTTGATATTTCGTAATCTTTTCCCTTTCTGCTCTGTTCAATCCTGCATGTTTGCATGTGTATGTTAAAAAATATATTTCCATAATGGATTTTGTCATGTCAAAGGTTTCATGCCGGTAATCGTCAATTAGTCAATTACATCAAATTCGCCAAAAAATATGTTGCCTTTTCATCGCGTTGTGTTGAAAAAAGAGCACATAGCTTCAGGTGTCCCTGAACTACAATGCGTTTGTAATGCATTGAAAGTTTCTATTGCTGTATGTGGAAGTGAAACATGAATTTTACTGGCAGAACATGAGAGGAAGCTCAATGTATTTGAAATGAAATGAGTAAATGTTCGTAGACTAAGAAATTCAGATTTCAGAAAAATACCAAATATTAAGAGATGCATACACAACGTTATTCGACAAAAGAGATTAACGTGGTTTATATCCTTTTTCACAGCTATCAGACTCCAGCTATGCAAAGAAATCACATGAAGGACATTTTATTCAAGAAAGGTCAAGAAAATGATAACCAAAAAGATAGACCGACTAAGTAAGGGTTAAGACTGGCAGACCCATCGTTGCGGTGTTGCAACCTTATGCTTGTTTTACAATTCCACAGAATGTTCTCGAACGAACTTACTGCACCTGTACACCCTCAACGTAAATACCCCCAACCAATCTGACTAACAACAAAATCCCACCATTTCACTATAGAGGTACTCGCGATCCGGAAAACTTCCTACTCTAATAGCTTCTTTCTTCAGACCGCTTTCTCTTTGTAATCCCCTCCTTGCTCCCTGTTTTTCCGACTTTACAAACATGCAAAAAAAAAAAAAAAATAACAACGTAATTCACAACTTCCTACTTAGGATGGCCTTTTTTGAAAGACATCTCTACGGCCGTGAAAAATGGCGGTATTTTGTTTTCAAGCATGTGACGAACCATTCTGAAGTATGCAAATAAACAAAGATACTCGAGTCAAGTACGCTACTGTTTGCGCATGCGTCGTAGTTTGGCGACCCCCTCATCTATACGAAGGACACGTGGCGTAATGGATAAAGTGCTAAGTAATAATCGTTTCTGAATGACAGCCTTCTGGAGGTTGAAGGTTCAATCCTCAGTGCGGGCGATACTAACAATACAATTACAAATTACTTAAGATTTATACTCATGGCTGATGAAATGAGAGCAAGTACCCCCGTGGATTAAATAAAGAGTTCCGTTGGAAATTCCATTTCGGCAGAAAAATTCTCGAGTTCGACAAAATACACCTTAAAAAGGTTAGGAGGTGACATCGGCCGAAACGTTGTGAGAATAACATCAAGATGAAAACAGTAGTTCAAGTAATCAAAATAAAATAAATTAACAATCCCCATCTCAAAAGTTCCGAAACAAAAAGTTCAGTTTGATTTTTTTCTACGAAGCTATTGACTATGACAGTCATTAAATGAAGGCCGGAGATAACTTGTCGAGAATTTTGAGGTCAGAAGATCAACGACCAGGGCAGGTAGACGCTGGTTCGAGTGTAAATAATATAATTACACTTGACTTGTTTCGATTTTGGTTAAGAGCAAAACACCCGTCGGTGCTTGTAACGCAATTATTTACGCCGAATGTCACATCAGCAATGATTTCATTTTAGTCCTAATCTCGTTTGTCCGACCATCAACATTTAAACTTACTTTATATCTCATTACTGGCGTTCAGCAGACTGTCGATCTGTGCGCATAATAGTCAGTGAGTTTGCTCTACTTTCTGACATCCGGTCGTAGAAGACCATGAGTTATCTCCCTTCGTTTCTACGGAAACGCTGATCGCAGACTCGCAACGCTTTATTCGCGACATTCCGATCAAATAAAACAGATTTTATTCCGCTGTTAATCTTCCGGTAAATGTTTTCCGTTTTGTCTAAAATTTACTGGTGAATCTTTTTTTCTTCTCTCTCCCCCCCCCTATCTTGTCTAAGGCCACTTCTGAAGTTCCCTGTTTAAAGTTTCAGTAGTTCTAAGCTTTCGTAATATCTCACCGATTTACACGGTGTTTCCCGTGTTGTAAATTTAACGAAAACGTTTGGCGTTTTATTTCTTTATGTCTCACAATCGATGGTGGGGCAGACGATCCTGCAGATGGCGATAGCTTTGAATATCGAACAAAGTATACTTCTAAATACACCACCATTCTAAACGTCTTAAAAATAAAAATAAAAAACTTATCTATATGACTAGATGAATATCCACCCCAGGGCGGGTAATATCAGTTCATCGAACAGAATATTTTTGAACCACATTTATATGCTCTTAAGAAGATTAAAATCAATATATAATCGCTACTCAAATGTTGATCAAAATTCATGACATGATTTTGATTTTTGAAAATGCACAAAAACGCTTAAGTTTTAGGGGTCTTAAGAAGCATTTTTGTTAATTGCTGCCTAATGACCATGGATAAAAATTAATGCAAATCTGAAATATTGACTTTTCAAATAAAAGGTTATGTTTATATTATGCATTCTTAAATTCATTTAAATATTTAAAAAAACTAAAATGTAAGGACTATTTTAAATTGATGTAAGTATTAAACTTATTGTTAAAATTTTTAAAAGATCGGAGGTTTCTAAATTTTAATAATGGGCTGTTACCCCTCTTTGCCCCCTTTACATAAAACTAAATTAACTCAATATATTTTGTACCGAAAAGTTTTTAAATCATAGTATACTAAAACTTAATTTAATATTATATATATGAGTTTCCCCCTTCCGTCCTCTTTCTCCAGCCTCTCAAAATCCATGCCACACCTCACCACGACAAAAATATCAGCCCCCTTTTCCTCTCTCCCACCCTAAATCAAATTCACTAATATTCTCACCCCTCTCTATTTCACTGCTGCCTTAATGGTACCCACTGAAAGATTTCCATATTCATTTCATTCTTCGCACCCACTGACTTCTCACAGCCTGGACTCTCCTCCAGCGCCTACAGTAGCCAGGACTACTACTTTTCCTTTATTACTCCATCACGTCAACCCAAAATTTCGATGTACTTGCATGACATTTTTCTTAAAATTATCATCATGATGAAGTCTGTAAATAAAGACGAAACGTTGATGAATATATAAAAATATCTCTTGGTTTTTTTCCTTTTTCATTTCCCATATATATATATATATATATATATATATATATATATATATATATATATATATATGTAAGTAAATTTCGCGTACAACTAAATCGTAGGATAAATTTCAGAGGAAACATCTTTTTTTTTTTAAATCAATGAAACGAGCGGGTGAAAAAAAGAAAATTGCTAAAATTTTCCTTAAGGCCTGATCGTCTGACCCTCTAAGAGAAAACGTCAGAATGAATTAAAAACTAAGAAAATCGAATGAGATATGAAAGGAAAAAAATTGTTTAAGTTGGAGAAAACGATTGAGAAAAAAGAAAGAAAAAAAAAGGTAAATCTCTCTTGAATCATTAAAGATCTGCAACTGATGCTTCAAAATCTTTTGTCTACACAGGCTAGGTCGAGAATTGTTAATAACTAACGCCTCAATAATATTGAGATGGTAGTTCGACCTGGCACTGTGTAAAACAAAAAAACACCCATCGGAATACTTGAAAGAACAACTATTTGTACTAACCAGGTGATTACCGATAGCTGATTCCTGTGCCTGGAAGTTCTCGGATGATCTCGAAACATCGTTATTGGAATATAAAATGAACCTGATTATATATATATATATATATATAAATATATATATATATATATATATATATATATATATATATATATATATAAAGGTAAATGAAAGAAGAGAGATAAATATGTACGAATGACAAATCTATTTCAACTTCGATTGTTCAATGCAAGGTGTACTCGGTAAAAACATGTTTATTCTATGTAATTCCTCTGATGATAAGATTTTAATCTTTGAAAAGCCTTGGCTTAAGGAAAGAATAAAAAACAAGTTTTTACCGAGTACACCTTGCATTGAACAATCGAAGTTGAAATAGATTTGTCATTCGTACATGTTTATTTCTCTTCTTTCATTCATCTTTATAATTGCTCTATCTAAACCATTTCACTATAGGTTCTATCTACTAAAAGTATACTTTTAGTTTCATATATATATATATATATATATATATATATATATATATATATATATATATATATATATATATATATATATATATGCGTACATCGCAACAAACTCTACATATGTCTTTGACTATCTTTTCAGGCAACATATATCGTAACGTTCAAAACATAAGTATTACTTTCTTCTTTGCACCTTTGTCTGTCTGTCTGTCTGTCTGTCTGTCTGTCTCTGTCTGTGTCTCTCTTTCTCCCTATCTCTCTCTCTCTCTAAATAATATTAAATTATTTTTACTTACATACGCTAGCATTTCGAGCTTTCGCTCTCATCAGTGCAGAGATGATAATCTCGGACGGTCGCACGGTTCGAACCCACTCTACATATGTCTCTCATTATCTTTTCAGGCAACATATATCCTAACGCTCTATAATAAGTACTACTTCCTTCTTTGCACTTTTGCCTGTCTGTCTGTCTGTCTGTCTGTCTGTCTGTCTCTGTCTGTTTCTCTCTCTCCCTATCTCTCTCTCTCTATCTCTCTCGTCATATCTATCGTTCTATCTACCGATTCTTCTACCTCTCTAACTATGAGTTGTCACATGTTTGTATGGCGTTAATCAATAAAACAGAATTTGGAGTTTCATTTATTTTCACAAATGTTCGATTGTACACTAACCGAACAACGCAACGACAAAACAACAACAACAATATGAGAATGAACACAATTCCATTTTGCATATTTCCGTATGAGAAAATTAATATTCTCCATTAAATTCATCACCCATTCAGATGATTTCCCCGTGGAGCAATTAGTTTTATTCTGAAAAAAAAAAAGAAGTATTTTTTTTTATCAAAATGGTTTTGTAAAAAAATTTAATTATTTTTTTTGCAAATAAATTGTTGAACGCGGGAATGTCGCATATTTTTTTAACAATTCTGATTTGGGAACAGGTCAATTTACAAACAGAAGTTTTTGTGTAAAATAAATTTTTACAATATTGTGTGCAGATTCTGTAATTGAAAAGCGGTTGACCGTATTTTTTTGCTCTATCGTTATTTTCATGGTAGGTGTTCGACTAAACTATAATCTATGGTTCCCCCTTGTAAAACATTCACAACAAATACTCGTCTCTCTACAACCATTGCCAATAATTTTCCTTTTTCCTCTGTGTACCAAAAACTCAACAAAACTTCGACGAGCAATTTCTTTTTCAGAGAATTATCAGTCTGAGGAGCATAATACCACGGGGCTGCTTCTCAACTGAATACAACATAGTCGTTTTCAATTTCAATATTTACAAATATTTGTCCTCTTATATAATCAAATCTTGCCCAATTTCAACCATCGTTACCAATCCTCACGGTGTTGTCTCACTGCCCACCTGACAAACTAATTCACCCTTATCCCCGAGTTGCTTTTGGGCCTTGATATAGGGTGACTTGTTAGTACTAAAAATAAGTATTTTATTTACTCTTCTCCAGGAGTTAGGCTCAAGGCCAATTATCTTACTCCCACAAGTAAGATGTGACCCAAGGTCGGGTCTGGAAAGTGGGGTTTGAAAAGCCAGCGCCCGAGAAAGTGAGCACTCGTCGTCATTCCCCGGTAGAGGCGCCTCAGACAGTAAGCAATAAACTTACTCCTCCCCAAAGAGTGGAGGCAAAGCCTGGGAGGGTGCACCTCCTAGAACTGAACAGGACAGAACAATCGACAGACCGGTGGAATCAAGTCTGTGCCAGTCATGTGCTATCCTTAAGTTTACACGGCTACTCAGACGGCAGCTAATAACATCGAAAAATTGGGTTTCGTTGTGTTTTGTGTTTGTGTTTAACGATCTACCAACCATTATAATGTAATCGTAGTTTTATATTTTCAAATTTGTAATCATTTATTGATTTTTTTCTCAGACAATTTATCTATCTATCTATCTATCTATCTATCTATCTATCTATCTATCTATCTATCTATCTATCTATCTATCTATCTATCTATCTCACGCGCGTATGCAAGTACCCAGTCTCCTTGATTTTCTTCTCTGACTGTTCTTTCCTTTTTAATAAACATTTGTATGAATTAATATCAGAATCTGAGTGAATTTTTTCCGCAGACGATCCAGGACCGGCGCGTTTTAATGGTTTATACACGTATCGGTAAGTGAAAACGTAAGAATATATAGGAACTACGCATAATCTATTCAAGGATAGATATAGTAATCATATATTAACATTAGAAAATGAAAAATAAAAATATCAGGACTACTTTATTAACAATTAAACGTTAAAACATTAATGTTATTATTTACTTGGTAACGTTATATTCTAGATCCATATGTAACATAACGGGGATCGTGTTTCGATAGAAAATTTTGAGTGACACCTTAGGGTAAGAGTTGACTCCAGACAGTAGTAGAAAACCCCACGTGATTTTGAGACAGAGATGTACTGTCTCGTGTCTGGTGATATTTCAAGCAGATAAAGGCGTGTCCGAAGTTCTGTCCCCAATAATATGTCTATAATTATTATGCAAATCACATATAGCCGAAACCTCTATTTGCCTTGAAGGTTAGTTGGTAAAGTTTAAACACCAATTTTTATGTCAATATAAACTTGGTACTTACTATTCTATTTTCACGTCTCGATACGTCTATAAACCTTTATACATCCTTGTCGTCGTCGAACCCAAGTTCTTGATTGTCTATTGATACAAAACCACTCGGACGCCGATGTGTACTCATAAAAAGCTTTATTTAAAAAGAGATAAGCAGTCAGTAAAAAAACAGAGTGATAAGTTACTTTCATACGCGAGAGAGAGAGAGAGAGAGAGAGAGAGAGAGACAGACAGACAGACAGACAGATAGATAGACGGATAGTTCGCCCAGCTACATCTAGTCACATTGTGTGCGCCCGCTCGAAATTGAATTTTAAATTTTTTTTAAATATTTTCATTTGATCTATTTATTGTTGTCTCGTATCAAATTGTGTTGGTGACCTCAACTTGTATTGACACCGTCTTCAAAAGAATCCAACCGTTTAGACACTACGCACAATGTTTGACACAAACTACAACATTCTTTTAAAAATAAGGTGGTAGAAGGCTGAGTGTGATCGACTAGCGGCAACGCAGATACATTTTCACAACGACTATAGAAACATCACATAGAAAACACTCGTTTGTGGTTCGTTCCAGCCTTGTATCGTACCTTCAGAAGACCAAATTGCCATACTGTGGTTCGTTCCAGCCTTGGTGAAAACCAAGTTGCCATACTAGTTCCAGAAACATTAAGGTTCAAAAATTATATTCATACTTGGCAAATTCATGTTCTCATGTACGCCCTTCTGTTTGATCTTCCATACGGAGGGAACGCCGCTCAGCAAATAGGCGTATTTCATACCTTTATAAATATATCTGAAGTGGATCCTCTATGACAATCAGCGACGTTCGGCACATTGGTTGGATGCCGGCGAAGCTCTAAAACACTTCCCGAAGCCGAAATTGCACACACAAAAAAGATTATGGTGATTGTTTGGTGGTCTGCGACCGGTCTCATCCATCACAGCTTCTTGAATCCGGGCGAAACGATTACGGCGGAGAATTACTGCCAACAAATTGACGAAATGCACCAGAAGCTCCAACGTATGCGCCAGAGATTGGTCAATATGCAGGGACCAATTCTCCTCCATGACAAAGCTCGCCCGCATGTTGCACAACTGACCCTGCAGAAGCTGAACGAATTGGGCTACGAGACTGCCTCATCCGCCATATTCACCGGACCTCTCGCCCACCGATTATCACTTTTTCAAGCATCTCGACAACTTCCTGCGCGAGAAATACTTCAAAAGCCGAGATGATGCCGAATCGGCCTTCAATGACTTCATCGCTTCCAGAACTCCGGATATTTATGATAATGGAATGAGTAAACTTGTTTCCCGTTGGCAAAAATGTTTTGATTCTAAAGGTTCTTATTTTGATTAATAAAGTTTGGTATGAAAGAAGTTATGGTCTTTTGAAGTTGAACGTCAAAAAACGCCATTGTTTTTGCACCAACCCAATACCTTTCTGTTATATTCCTATTGCCTATCAATATTATCCTTCAGATTACCAAATTGATCCCGTCTGAACTCAGCGGTTACCCTTTCCTGTTATTCTCAACTAACTATTTCATATACTACTGGATTAGCTCGCCCAAAATACTAACAGTATTGAGTCTTAAAGTAAAGTTACATTTTTTCGCACTTTGTGTTCACTTTCATTGCCTCTTTTATTTTTACTCTCTCTAAGTAAATATTTTTCCTTACATCAGACATTTTTTTACGTTCGACTTCATTTTCGCCATTTGTCTAACATCCTTAAAAGTTCCAATCGAGCCTTTTTTATCAGACTTTCGCAACGAAAAACTAATAATTACGGAATATTCAATATCTGGCTGATACAATTCGCTTTTTTTCTGATCGGGTTAAGTCACGAGGTGATTGAATTGTGATTACGATCGATAATATTAAGGTAATCACATCCACAGACGTTTTTACTCACACATTCATTATGTTGACTTGTATTTTGGATAGTGGATAAAGAATGATAACTAATGTTGGATTATACATTTCGTTTATATATATATATATATATATATATATATATATATATATATATATATATATATATATATATATATATATGTGTGTGTGTGTGTGTGTGTGTGTGTGTGTGTGTGTGTTGTCCTGAGCGTTTGTCTCGTGATTCTAGCCTGAATCTACGAACTGCGTGTAATCCCATGCAAAAGTCAACAACCGTCGCTCCTTCACTGATGAGAATAAAAAACCCGAAACTATATCGTCTGAAGGTGTAAAAAAAACACTTAAATATTTAAAACAAAATATTTATTGTACTTTCCACGTAACCTCGTGGTAAACAAATAATTTGCATTGTGCAGGTTTTCTAAATATTTTATAAAAAATATTCTCTTCATTATTGCCATTCCAGCGACGCTTCCAATGTGTGACTTTTCAAAATACCCTTTCCACGTAACCTCGTGGTACACACAGCCATATCAACATTTTCGTCAGTAACATCAAGACGACTTTCAACTTGACTGCGATAACTATGTCTCGGTCAGAAAGAACAAAAAAAAAAGAAAAGAAAATATGCTTATCTTCTGACGATGATAGATATTACCGAAAGTACTCAAGTTAAAAGAAAAAAAGTTTTTAAAGTAAATAAATAATTTATTTTTAAAAACAAATAATTTGCGTTGTGCAGGTTTTCTAAATATTTTATAAAAATATTCTCTCTCTCTCTCTCTCTCTCTCTATATATATATATATATTGGTTCTTACAAAAAATATATATTTAAGTATATACTATTTATACTTTCCGAAAATTATCTCAAATTGCAAGCTCAATAAAGTTGTATTACAAACTTCAGGGCATATATCTTTTATAGTTGTATGCCAATGACCATAGAAACAATCAATGAATTACCATAACTTTCACCTGTCCCTTCATAACCAAGTTCAATTTGGTTATAATAGACGGTTCGAAGAGCCGTTTCAAGTGTTGGGAATAAGATTTGTTTTGTGGGGTTCCTGGATTATTGTCACAATTTTTCATGTGTGGTTTTTTTCATGTATTTCGACTTGCCGTTACATTTTACATGTCTTTTGAATGAAGGGCTTTTCTTGTTACTATTGAATAAACAATTTTCTCTGGTGATCAACGAAGTTAAGTTGAGAACTATGTATTTTATTTAATTTTGCTCTGGAAAACGCGTCAGCTGTAGAACAAATATTGAATTTGGAAAAAATCAACGTAAATAAATAAAATATAAATATATTAAAAATATTCTGTTTGTGATACAAAAAGAAATTACAGATATTCGCCGATATATGAAAATAAAGAAAGGGAAACCACAGATAAAAGTTATGGTTATGGTTGTTCAATGATATTGAAGAATTAAGATGCTGACGGAACAGCTGGAAGTTATAGTTATCGATTGATTGTACCTGTAGTTATTGGAATGCAACTATAATATATACAGACACCTCAGAATCAACTCTTTGGCCAACATATGGTGCATCATCCACTAGTCTCTCCCTCTTAGACAAGGTAAAAAAAGAATCGCCAACTTAATAGATCCTTCACTATCCACCAAACTCCAGCCCATATCCCACCGCCGCAATGTTGCTTCCTTGTTCCTGTTTTACAAGTACTTCAATGAACTGTGCTCTAATCAACTTGCTGCTCTGGTGCCCCCACGACACAAATTCACTAGAACAACCCGAAAATATGCCAAATCCCATCCATTCACTGTGGAGGTCCCCAGATGCCAAAGAGCTTTCTACTCCAAAAGGTTCTTTCCTTGGGCTGTTGGACTCTGGAACTCTCTCCCTGCTCTCTGTTTTCCTGACGGTATTGAAATGCAGAAATTTAAAACGAATGTAAACAGATATCTCGCTGCACAGCTCCAAAATTAGGTTCCCCCCTTTTTCTCAGTAGCCCCTTACGTCTACAGTGGCGGTCTGCCTTGTTTGGGGTGAACTATGTTAAAAAAACAAAAAAGAAACTTGCGTTGGCTTTTTCAATAGCGAAAAAAATGCTTAAAGTTGCTAAGAACGAGGTCTTCCGCTTAAATTATTATTTTTACCCCCCCCCCAAAAAAAAAAATCAGTCTCATCGATAACACCAGAAGATCGTCGATCTTCGGCTACGCCGTAAGACTTCGACCATAAATAAAGAAGGAAAAGAAATCAAAGGAAAATATTGTTTGTATTACCATGAATAGGGTTTTAATAAAGCGAAAATTTGGATTTAAAAAAATATGATTTAATAAATATTTCATTTATTTGACAAAATCTCGCGTAATGTTGACTGGTTCTAAAATTTCAAAGTTTATCATTTCAACGGCGTTTCAAACTGTAGTAACACTTATCTCATTATATTGAAATATATTAATGCATAGAAATATATCATTTACTTTTGTAATATGCTTGTTTTAAATTACTAAGCTGAGTTCATAGCGTAGGAAGGTGATATTTAATTTTGGCTTTTAGACCTCTTATTTTTCTTGTCTTAGTTGCCGCATACCATGGAGAGCTGTTAAACCGTAAATAGTTATATGGGACAAACGGGAGAAGGTAGCAACCCTAGTTGAAGTCAGTGTCCCTAATTGTGCTGGCTTAAACAGAGCTGAGCGAGAAAAGATAACTAAATACCAAAGTCTTATGTACGATATGAAAATAAACTGGAATCTTAGGAAAATCTACATAAGTTCAGTAATTATAGTAGCATTCGTACCCATGAAAAATAATTTTTAAAAGTATCTGACGAATATACCCGGCGGACCAAGTGCAAGAGAGATACACTTAATTGCACTTTAAGAGACGGTTATAATGTTAAAAAGATCTCTCGGCTTAGAGAGTTAGAATTAAAAAAAAATCTTTCTGTTAGAGTGTCTGAAATAGCGGGTGAATATCTGGCATTGGGTAGAATGCCCATTCAAGCTAAAACAAAAAGAGAAGAAGATTGAAGGAAAAAAAATGAACGAAGTTAAAAGTATCAAAAGTAGTGTAATATTTCCAAACAGTCACCCAGCTAAATATTGACCGGAATCAATATTGCTTAACATTGGTTTTCCGACAATAAGCCGCAATAATTACTTTACGAAATGCACAAGAGACATTGCATTCGATTGAAATAAAGTAAAAAGAAAAGAAAAACACAATATAGTATTTCAATCCGATCTTTGAAGATGGCGTGTAATATTTATCCCGCACTCTAAAATTGCTACGATCTTCATGAATGAACGTCTAAAGTATATTTCCTATCATTTACGCCTTCGTGCTCTCCAGTTTCTATATCGCCCCGCGTCTTCCCCGCTTCGCTAACTTATTTCATTTCTCCGATCTTGTTTCGTTTTATACAGTGCGTAGCGCCACCTGGTGTGTAACAAGGCAGTTTTTCTCTCTTGAATGATTCACACGTCAGAGGAAAGAGACCGGCCTGACAACTTCGTTGCGCCTTGTCTCAGAAATAAGACAAAAAATAGGAATAATGACTGAAGCGAGGGTGAGCTGATAGTCGTCCATTTTGTCTTTTTTAGCTATTTCTTTTTTTTGCGGAATGAGACGATAAAGTCATCTTTTCTTCAATACGCATTCGTCTCTGTTACATTTCAGACAAATCCCAATGGTTATAGATCAGATCTTTTGTAGTTTGAAAATTCAAATACAATTTCAGACAATATTGAATGGGTGGTATATTGAAACAAAAAAGATAAGTCAGTCGTGATACTGCATACCTTCGCTTTGCAACGTAAGGATCGGCCTTTGCCTTATCTGGGTATATTTCCCCATATTGTATGAAGTATTCTGGAAGTTATGTCCTGAAAACGTTGATAACACAAAAACTATTTATCTGATTTTGGAGAAATTTAGCAATGTATTTAATGTCATCAAAGAGCATCGGGACGTCAATGGCTACAATATTGGCTAAATAGTGAGGCTATTCAATGAATAGAACCAAAGTTATCACGTAAAAGTGTTACTTTCACCTTTTCCGTACTTTTGGCCTTTGAGCCTATCATTATCATGGACGGCCCTACATTCGTAAGGCGGTGGTCCTCCACATTGCCCTATTATCCATTGAACAAAATAGTCTAATTGCATTCCGGTTTGTTCACCTACACATGTTGTCCATAAACTTATATCTTGGTCTGCCTACTGGCTTACAATCAGGAACTCTACCAGTAAGAACTAAATGTTCGAGTCTTTTGTGTCTATATATATATGGCCGATAAAAGTCATTTGTCTTTTAATTAAAGTCTGCATTAATTGCCAAAATTTGGATCCAGATCGCCTCCACACCTCATCATTGGTTATATACAGCTTCCAGTTGATATTCAACATCCGACGAATAAACCATGTCTCCACGTGTTACATACCCTTTAATTTCTCGTACCTTTACTTCTTCGTCGTGGAGGGGTGTCGTCTCGATGTCGTCTAGTGGTTGAGTTCTTTCTTTGTTTCTGTATTGCCGTGAACATCGCTGTCCGCGGTGTCTAAACAAAACCTTCACAACACGATTCAGGAGGCAAACAATCTTTTAAACTTTGATCAGTTTATTTCAGGCACCAGTTTTCTGTCGGCCATGGAGATGTTTCACTAACGTTGAGGGAGAGACCAAAGACTACTTTATCGTAGCTAATTCCTAGCTTAAGTCCTTCGCCATTCGAGGAGGGGGGAAGAAGGAATCTCATGCATGTATTCTCTTAGAGAAATGAATTCCCATTTTTCATTTCGGACTACATAGAGAAATACGTCTGTTCGGCTTGCTTCCAAAAAACAGACTGGCAAAACACAGTTTCCCACACAAAAACCCGTGAGGTCACAGAGCCTCTATGCGCAGGTGCACCTTGACCCTTGACCTGAGGTCTCGTCAACGTGGTGGCCTTGTCAACGTTTGTGAACTCCAACTGTAAGAACAGCCCTATTTTGCACTCGGTTGTACGGGGTTACCCGCACTAAATCGCGCAAGTCAAACCAAACGATACCCCACATATACGTCCACTTTAACATGCGTCCGGCCTCACAGGGCCATTATCCAACACACGGACAAAAAGTTTAGTTTCTAATTTAAGACACATAGTCCAAGTCTTGCATCTATAAAGTAGAATAGACTAAACGTACGCTCGAAGTATCCTCGATCTGGTCTCTAGCGAGATTGTCCGAGAGTGAAGAACCGCCAGCTTCATAAACGCACTCTTTGACTGGGAAAGTCTAGATTTTACGTCTGCCCTACACCTTCCATCTGATATTATCACTGACCCAACGTAGTTAAATGATTGTACTTGCGAGACTGCAGTGTCTCCGATCTTGATTTGAGCTAGGTATTGCAATATTTAATGAGTTCTAACTTAGACCATGATAGACATTTTGAACAAGTTTTATGACGATTGTTCAAGCGATGCCAATGCTAAGCTGTAAACAACAAAACATAATGTAAAACCATCAAACTCGAGCGAAAACATAACCTCCTTAGTTAGGGTTAGGGTTAGAGTTTATGAAATGAAGTGATTGAGAGTTGAATAAAGAATGGCAATCTTATAGGGAACGCACCGCCTTTCCGTGACTTCGCGTCGTCACCGTTCGGGCAAGTCTCAGAAGCGTCTGAAAGTTGACGAAGCGAAAACTGCCAAACGATTAATGTAAGACTGGCAGACGATAAATTCAGACGAAGAAAATAAAAGAAAAATACATATATAAAAATAAAAAACGAACAAACCATAGCTAAACAAGTGTTATTAATTAGATGTTTATGTTTTTGTCAAAGGAACCATTGTTAATCAAATTAAAAAAAAAATGATTGTTTTTTTTGTACACCGAAATGTTTTAAAAGATAATTTTTTTATATAACAAACAACGAAACCACTGTTTTTAACCAATTTCTGGTTTTTATTATTTTTTTTTCAATTTTTCTTTCTTTTTAACATTTTCTGGGTTAGGACTATGGTTATGTTTTAGGGTTAGTCTTTCGCTAGAAGTAACTGTTTCTGACAGAACTCAATGAGTCCTTCGGGAGATTCAACGCACTGACACAAATGATTTTTTTTAATGCGCTGCGGATCGTAGAAATGATTTTCGTCCAAAAGTTATCGTCTGCTTTCTTGGAACCTGATTGTCTAATGCCTGCTGCAACATGATTGGTTAATAGTTTCGTCAACTCTCGGGCGCTTCCGAGACCTGTCCGAACGTTGACGACGCGAAATCACGGAAACTCGGTGCGTTCTCTATAAGAGTACCTAAAGAATAGTATGCGAGGATTGGAATGAGCAACATTGAATTACACATTAAGACGGTTTCCAACAAGTATTTGTTAAGATTGGGTTTGAAGACAACTATGTTGCAGCCCGCTAGAATGCAATCCCATGGTAACGTTTTTTCACCCCAAACAAGGCAGGCCGCCACTGTAGACGTGAGGGGCTACTGAGAATTCGGCTGAACATTTTGAGAGTCATCCTAAATTTGGAGCTGTGCAGCGAGATGCTTGTTAACATTAGTTTAAAATTTCTGCATGTCGGTACAGTCGGGGAAACAGGGAGCAGGGAGGGTGTTCCAAAGGCAGGCAGCACGAGGAAAGAAGTCTTTGGAGTAGAATGCTCTCCAGCATCTGAGGACCTCAACATCAATGGATGAGATTAAGCTGATTGTCGGGTTGGTCCAGTGTATTTACGTCGATGGATAACCAGAGCAGCAAGTTCATCGGAACATATTCCATTTAAGTGCTTGTAAAACAAGCACAAGGATGCAACATTACAGCGATGAGACAGAGGCTAGAGCTTGGTGGATAGTAAGGAACCAATCAGATTAGCGACTCTTTTTGGACCTTGTCTAAGATGAAGAGACTAGTCGATGGTGCATCAGCCCAGATGTGACAACAATACTCAATGCATGGGCGGATGGTAGCTTTGTAGAGATATAGAATACGGTCAGGTGTGAAGAGGTTTTCTAGCACAGTATAGGGTGCTTACCTTCTTTGCAGCAGCCTTGTCAATGTCTTCTATGTACTTGTTCCAAATCATGCTACCTGTGAATGTTAGGCCAAGGAGTTTGAACGTTGGACTCTTAGGTAGAGTGTTATTTGCCATAACAATCGGTAGTTGAAGAGGTTTATTGTAGTTTTCAGATAAGGAGTTCTGTGAAAGAAACCACTATTGACTGAAATTCTGTTTGATGTTTAGCACAGAGAGAAAGAGAGGAATGTCATTAGTTGTTTTAGTAGAAAAAAAACGAGTTTTTTTGAACCACTCTCCCATGTCTCCGCAAAAAAGACTAAAATCAAAACACAAAGCCCATACCTAGAATCCCCACTTTAATCCTGATCAAAATACACCACATTAATCTGACCATATAAAATGTTCAAACTTTAAGCTCCCAGCTCAAAGGGTTTTTATAAGGAGGAATTTTCACCTAGGGAATTTTGCTCCACGGGTGTTCAATTACCAGGGATCAAATTCAATGCAAAATCAAAATAGGTGCTTCTGTATTATTGGAGACAGATAAAATGTTCATTTTTATTTTAGAAGAGTCAGTTAGAAAGTGAGGATAATTCAAACGTATCCTCTGAAGTTTCATTTGATTTCGTATTAAAAATTCAGTGCCGAATAGCACCGAGGATTGTGATTGATTAATTGATTAATACTCCTTTTACGTATATTTTTTAGTGCTTCTGCAGTTTACGGACCGGGCTACTTTTTAGATAGGATTTTCAAGTTAAATTCAATTTTTACGGTATTTTGTTTTTATTAAACTGTTAGGTAAAAGTACAGAATAGTTAATCAACCTCACACCTCCTCATATTAAGAATGGGGTTCTGAATTATAACGTTATTATTTTAACTCGGTCCGTAAACTGCATAAGTACCCTTATTTTAATTTATTTTCTTACTAATTCTCTGGATTTTCCTTATCAGTTAGGGCTACAACAACGGAAACAAAAATCAGTTTGAATTATCTCCCCTTCAACTGACTCTTCTAAATTAAAAAAAACTAAAATTTCATCTGCCCAAATAATACAGAAACACCTATTTGTCCTTTGCATTGAATTTGATCCCTGGTAATTAAACATACGTTGGGCGGTATTCCATAGGTGCTACTTTCTTTTTGGGACGCCTTGGCTTGAGACCTTAAAGTTTTGACGTTTTATATGGTTGAGGTCATGTGCAGAAACACCGACAGATACTTGGCAAATGTTGATAAATATTGTATTTCTGAATTCGGATTTGTATCTGAATTATTAATACAAACAAGCTCTGACAAAATCATACAATTATGAAATGACGTTCTGGTTATAACTATGACCTACTTTGTCATAATAATTGCATGTGTTTATGAATATACGGATCCAACTGTTTTGTTTTATTTTGTTGTGGAACTTATTCATATGTGGTTCAATGGAAATAAAGTATAAAAATATCATTTGTAAGACAATTTAATTATAGGACAAAGAGAGAATCGCCAACCTGTAGCAGATGCGCTTAACAGTGGGGAATTGCACGATGACAAGTGGCGCACCGAACGCCAGATCTAATAAAAGAAAACACTCACGTTTCCATGCAAAACCAATAAACTGAGTATGAGAAAAATATAAGTAACTTATGACGAAAAAGAAAGTGAGTAGGATTTCTTCTAATCTAAATGATAGCAATTGTTTTCATTTGTTTTAAATACGTACATTGATTAGTCAGTATGGCTAACGTTTGGACGCGCTTTTTACCCCTCTTAACAAAATACAAAGTTTCAAAGTCTTCAAAAAAAAAATGTCCCTAAAGTAAAGTCCACCTTATTTACTTACCATGAGGAAAGAGTTAGAAACAGTGTCGGTTTTTAATGATTGGAAAACCCAGTTTTCCATAACGGGTAAGTCTGGATTGGGACAAAATAAAAATGGACACAGTCCAGTAAGTTCTCTCGCTCATCAATCGAACAGAAGACAGGTGAAGTGCGGTGTCAGGACAGATACTTTTTTATAAAGGGGAGGGGAGAAAGATAGAAATAATAAAACTTTGCATAACTTATGACTTACAGTTTGCCTCTTTAGGCGGTCTAGACAGCGTTGGCTTGAACGCTTCACCAGGACTTGAGAATCTCTGATGTGAACCCTTATAAAGCACACGATCGACGAAGATAGATGATTAAACTTTATAATATATTAAGTTATATATAACTAGGATTAAAATTATGGTATTAATTGTTGTTTACAAGATTTTCTTTTAATTTCAGAGTATCACATAAGCATTTATATATATATTAATGTTTTAATGTTATATATGCGTTATGATATGATGTAAAGTTTTGTATATAATAACAAGAATATTATTGATTTTAATTCAAAGTTTACGTGCAAGTCATAGTGAACACTTTAAGCCCTAATCTCGAGAATGTAAATTTTCAACTATGCATGCAGTTCTGAATGACTTCATATTTTCTATAAATTAGGTTATCTTTAGATGTTAATATGCATATATAAATAAAATTAATTCAAATAGTTTATCAAATAGACGCTCCCAAATATTCTTGTTAATTTAATCTTTTACCATTATTCATGAGTCCATCCGAGATATTCTTAACAATATACATTAGTACAATTTTTAACTTTAAATTCCAGAAATATATAAGACTGTTACAAAAATAGTCGTGTGGTAAATATAGTTTGTAAAACTATTCTTCCGAATATATTTGCATTTGACCTTCAATCCCCAGGAAGCTGTCACTTAGAATTGATTATTACTCAGCACATTAATCCGTTGCGCTATGGGTATTGACTAACGGAATGAGAGCAAGCTTCCCTCGTGGATTAAATAAAAGTTTTCGTTAGAAATTCAATACAGATTCCTGAGTTCGAACTAATTATTCATGAGTACGACAAGACGAACTTGAAGAAGGGAGAGGGTTACATCGGCTGAAACGTTGTCCGACCGAATAATGCAAATAATACAAACTTCTCCGGTATATAATTAACATCGTCTAAATTCGAACAATTTTTAACTTTGTATTCCAGAAATATTTTGCACTATTTCAAAAACATAATTGAGTGGTAGATTTAGTTTGTGAAAGCTTTCTTTCAAATATATTTCCAGTTCAATCGTAGATATTAGAACTCTATTCTATATTTAAAACTCGCATTAATTGTCTTAAAATCGTAATTCAATTTGCTAAGCCAGAATACCTACGAGAAACTGATTCATTACAAAAACATAGTTGAGTGGTAGATTTAGTTTGTGAAAGCTTTCTTTCTAAAACATTTCCAGTCCAATCGGGGATATTAAAACTGTGTTCCATATATAGAACTCGCATTGATTGTCTTAAAATCGTAATTCATTGATTGTCTTAAAATCGTAATTCAAACAAACTAGCTCTTCTTAGTAATTCAATTTGTTAAGTCGAAATACCTACTAGAAACTGATTCTGTTATTCGAATGCCACACGAGAATATCAAAATATATTCGCCCATGTGACATCCTTTATTTAGTCAGCTATTTTCAAGTTCTGCAACTTTCAACACATATTCAAATTAAATTAGGGAATTTATAGGTCAAATAGATATAAACGCAGACCGTGTGTCTTCGTTTCAGTCGAGTTTATATCAACTTGTATCCATTGAATCCAATTTCGAAGTTTCTGTTCAGAATGAACCCAAATCTGTTGGTTAAAAAGCAATTTCTGTTCAATGAATTGCATTCGTAAAATATAGAAGGCGGCAGAAACAACGACCGAAACGTCGTGAAAATGACAACACCCAAGAACTCTAAGCAATGAGAAACATAACCAATGTACATAGCTCATCTCATAAATATCAAGAAAATCAAATTAATTCAAAAGCAAATAGAGCATTAAAATATATTTTAACATAGCGACCACATACCAATCTCTATCTTATTAAACTATTTTAAAGTTTGACTGTTCGTGCACAAATAGAAACCTGTGATTGGTTGATAAAAAGGAATAGGCAGAGTACACATTACTAAGGTGGAAGTTTTTACACGTCAATACCCAACTTCGAATCTCACGTACGTCTAAAGGATTTTTTAAAAACCGGATACGTGTTTGATCAATTTAAATAAGTTAACATAGACACATTATATAAATATTTAAAAAACCATGTGCCTTTTTTATAATCCACAAAAACTTATGCATAAGGGTAATTCGTCATTAGTTCCAAGCAAATTATTTTTTGCTTCAAAACATAATTTCTAATGTTTTTTGCTAATAAAAACAATACGTAAATGCATTTATCGTAGTTAGTAACTCTCTCAGGTAAATATATATATATATATATATATATATATATATATATATATATATATATATATATATATATATATATATGTCTGTGTGTGTGTAAAATGAAAAAAAGGGAACCCCTAAAACTATGTTATTTATGTATTCATAAACGTTTCGTCTTTATTGAAAGACTTCCTCATGATGAAGAAAACAATGTAGAAAAATCATACAGAATATTTATTTTGATTTGTCCAACTTCGGCATGGCTGTTGACGTGAACAAGCAGAGAATGAAAATCACGATTTGGGTTGTAGCGTTATCAGCAGTTGCCTGTCTCCTTTAAAGGACACGAAATGAATGGGATAAATTAAAGGAGAAAATAAAATAAAAATGTACGTTTGTTTGTTTCATTAGAATTTATGTCAAAATCTGTTTCAATTACATTTCTAACAGCATTAGTTTTGTAAAGTGAACTTTTATATGGAAATCAAATCCTTTGTATTCACTAGAAATAAAAAGTTATCTTTTTCTCAGTATCCGTTTCAATTTTGAATTTTGAATTTTGACAGCAATACAGAAATAAAGTAATGGAAATTATTTTTTTTATATTTTAAAGTAGTAATTTTAACACAACAATTGAAAATAAGAATATTAATATTTGTATTTCGGAATAAATATGTAAAGAAGCAGAACAAGATCTATCACATTACACAAAGAACTAAAACCTCTCGAAACTTATAGAAAACAGTAAATCATCGGCGAACAAAGCATCTCAGGCTCGTAAATTAAGTTTCAGGATTGTAAGTAAACTGTTCAGAATGGTATACCCTTGTGAATACTAACCCTAACCCTAACCCATAACCCTCGTGGATACTAACCCTAACTAACCCTAACCCTAACCCTTAACCCTTAACGCTTTAACACTAACCCTTAACTCTAACCCTTAACCCAAACTTTAACCCGAACCCCCATACCCCTAAATCCTTAACCATACTCTTACCTTTAACCCCAACCCTAACCCTAACCCTTACTCCCTACCTTAACCCTAACTCTTACCCCTAACCTTAACCCTAAGTCTTAACCCAAGCTCTAACCCTAACCCCTAACCTCATAACCCTAAACCTTTAACCCTAACCCTTAACCATAACCCCTTATCCTTACTGCTTACTCTAACCCCTAAACCCTAACCCTAACCCTAACCCCTAAACCCTAACCCCTTACCCTAATTGTAACCCCCGTGAATACTCGCGATACTAGTTCATACAAAAATCAGACCAGCCGAGTCTAGGCCATTTATGAGGATGGCTTGTTTTCTTTCGCTGTGAGGGATGACCCTGGTCAGTTTTATGATATCCACTTTCCTAGTTTTTAGCTTCTCCCTCTTTGAAAAGGGGTTAGTTTATTGCTAATCGCCTTATGCAGCTCTACCAGGGAATGCCAGAGTGCTTTTCTTCTATGGCGGTTGCTTCAAATTCCACTTTCCAGCCTCGTGTGACTTCTTCCCGCTGTGAAAGGGAGATACAACTAAACATTGCGGTAATCAGGAAAGGGGTTCATATCAAACCGACATACCTATTGTATTCATTTCATGTAATTCGATTTGTTAAAACAGTTAGTAGTTTACTTATAGATGAGTAGACATGTGGATGTATGCCTTTGTCTAAATGGTAACTGTCCGTGAAGGGTTACATTTGATCAGTTAACTTTTAAATTCGTCATAGGCGATTCCATATTTATAAAAAAATATTTTTATTGAAATCGTTCAAAACAAGGTATGAAGCCATTTGATGTAAAAAGCTAAAAAATATTACTTCAAGGTCAAAAACTAGCCAACGATAAGTGTTAGATGGATCGATTCCGACCCAGAGAACAGCAATTCTTCCCCCTTTGTCAGAAACATCGCTCATGGAATGTGAGGACTAAAGGACAAAATATGCCGTGACTGTGTACATTCAACCGAGAATGCACTCAACAATACAGAGGTAACCTATATTGCTAGCAGATGCTCAATCCTCCTGTCCTTGTGCAGGATGAAGGAGGAGAAATATATAATTTATAAGTGGACGCTTAGTGGAAATAATTTTAACAACGTCATTTTTCTGTAGATTTTTGCAGGCAGGTGTTGCAATTCTCTCACATACAGCGTCTGGTATGTTCAAATGGTCACCCATCTGATACTGACTTGGTACAACGTCGCTTAACTCTGGTGATCGAACAGGAATCGGTGTGTCAACGTACATAGGTTGTATATGCAAAAACGGAGGTAATCATCGAATATGGTATCGTGATAATATCACAATAATTATGGATTTTAACATCATGCATTTAAAAATACTGTGCGTTTGTATCAGAGAATTGCTGCATTGTACGTTTTTATTGCATCTCAGTGACAAAATATTTAAAAAACGAAATTTCGGATTTCGTTTCGGTGAAAATCGAAGTTCTTTGTAAAAATTAACCAATGCGAAAATAACTTTTATTGGTTCGCGATGCATTTTTTGTTAGAAAATGAAAATAATCCGAGAGAAATACGGCAATTAAAAAAAAAAGATAATCAATATAAAAAAAAAATAACGCGTCACGATTATAAGTTCAGAACAATAAAAGTGCTTGACGTCTAGACGAAACTAAAATGCTTTCACGAAAACGAAAAGAAAAAAAAAACGACATCGTTTGGTACCAAGTTTCAAAGACATAATTATGCTTTTATGACGAAAACTATTTCATTGACGATCGCGAATGCTTTTCTATGAAGTAATAAAAGTAACATAAAATGCATTATTAATAGCGATAAAAAATGAAGTCTGTTTGATTTACTTTTTATATAATACATCTAAGATTTATTCCTTTAAAATAACGCGCACGACTTCATTAATGCGTAGTAAACTAACATTCTCATTCATCTATAGAAAGTGGAGGCCCCCAGATGCCGAAGAGCATTCTACTCCAAAAGCTTCTTTCCTCGTACTGCTGACTCTGGAACTCCCTCCCTGCTCCCTGTTTTCCTGACGATACTGACATGCAGAAATTTAAAACTAATGTAAACAGACATCTCGCTGCACAGCACCCAATTTAGGTTGACCCCTCACCTCCAAAAAACTCTCAACCTTTTTCTCAGTAGCCCCTTATGTCTACAGTGGCGGTCTGCCTTGTTTGGGGTGAACTATGTTTAAAAAAAGGTATTAATACAATAAAAGTCACTCCACACGTTCTGCAGATAATTCGCTGAAATTGTAGGCATTTCTAATAGAACTAAATATTTACATAGTAGCGGGACCAGTAAAAATTCCACAGTTGTAACTTTCATCCGTTGCATACTGCTATCGTGTTTTATTTTTATTTTATGGACGTCCGGCGCGAATGCAAACCCCATGATATTATTGCACCAACTTTACTCAAAGTGAAGCATACATATTCATAAGCTTGACTGCTACATTTGAGCATTTCTAGAATCAAAATCATTTAATGGATTTTGATTAAAATTGTAAGCAAAATCCTAGACATAAGGTCGAGTATGTTTATATCTAAATTTTAATCTTCGTAAAACTTATTACACTGTGAAAAGTGTCCGGATGATTGGAAATCATATGCTATTTCGAAAGAGTAATTCCTTGTCAAAATATAAACACAAAAGAAAAGTTCGACAATCGGAAATCCAGCAATATAGATGTTTATAATATATATATATATATATATATATATATATATATATATATATATATATATATATATATTGTGGAATATGAGAGACAACTTATGTCTGCATAGATCCTTTCCATAGTCCGAATCAGAATCTTAGTTTCGGAGAGGAATTGGCTGATGAATTTACCATAGTTTTGATTTGTGTCCCAAGTAGTTTCATTCTCCTGAAGATGGACCCTGATGGGTCTGAAAGTACTTGGGACACAAATCAAAACTATGGCAAATTCATCAGCCAATTCCCCTCCGAAACTAACATTTTGATTCGGACTATTGAAAAGATCTACCAAAGGATATCCAGACATAAGTTGTTTCTTATATTCAACAATACTTGCCTGTTAGAGAAGATGATGCATATATATATATATATATATATATATATATATATATATATATATATATATATATATATATATATATCTGTAGGTAATACATAATCAATATTTATTTATAAATATTAATATATAGCCCCCTTTACTAAGGCTGGGCACTCTGAGTGAATTTAATAACAAACAGTACTACTAGCTTCATTGCGAGATCCAACACGATTTGTTGTTGTTGTTGATCACTCTTCGCTGCTTGCTGTAAATACCCGCCGACTTAGCATTTACAAAGTAAAATTCCTCCTATCTTCCAAGATAATTTGTGGTGGCTAACGGGTAACGCTTTTGACTGCGCATCAAGATAAAATATTAAGAGAGAACCTTTTGACTTTGAATTCTAATAAAATTTGATTGACACCTTATTTTATTACTTCATTTTATATTATAATATTAATGCTCTATCCAGTATATTGAGCTTCAGTTTTTATCCGGATGTTTCACTAATTATAAGATATTAGTTGACGCTTATATCTTTTGTTGGATTGCTTCATATATATATATATATATATATATATATATATATATATATATATATATATATATATATATATATATGATAACAATTTACTGCAGTTTACGGTAAATCTAACTTCAGAAGTGTATTTGTTATTCAACTTGTTAGTGTACATTAGAATGCGAGCTCAAACATACTAGAATTTAATCGTTAAAATTTCAACTTGTTTGGCATGAAAGTTACTGACGCAATTATTTTCATTTACGGTTAAAGAATATTCTTCAATTTTTTATCACAGATAACGAGGCCAATTTCTACCTTTATTTATAGAGATTTTATTTTTGTCAAGTAAAACACGAAAAGTGGTGTAAAACTTTCTTTTTCGGAGAATTAATTTTACCCCAACCCTAATCCTAACCCTAACCTCTTCTGGAATGGATATTCTTATGGTTCATTTATATTCTCAGGTTAAGAACACAACGAAAATATACTTTCTTAGTGATTCCCTTTCCCGCGTAAATTCCACGCAGATTCAAATCAAGACGGCAAGCATCTCTCGTTTATTTCTTCTTCTTCTTCTTCTTCTTCTTCTGGTTCTTCTGGTTCTTCTTCTTCTTCTTCTGGGTCTTCTTCTTCTCTTTCTTTTCCTTTATCTACTTCTTCACTTTCTTCTTCACCTTCTTCTCTTTCGTTTTCTTAATCTTCTTCTCTTTCTTCACTTCCTTCTTCTTCTTCTTCTTCTTCTTCTTCTTCACTTTCTTATTTTTCTTTTCTTCTTCTTCTTCTTCTTCTTCTTCTTCTTCTTCTTCTTCACTTTCTTCTTCTTCACTTTCTTCTTCTTCTTCTTTTTCTTCTTTTTCTTTATCTTCTTCTTCTTCTTCACTTTCTTCTTCTTCTTCTTCTTCACTTTCTTCTTCTTCTTCTCTTTTTCTTCTTCACTTTCTTCTTCTTCACTTTCTTCTTCTTCTTCTTCTTCACTTTCTTCTTCTTCTTCTTCTTCTTCTTCACTTTCTTCTTCTTCTTCTTCTTCTTCTTTTTCTTCTTCTTCTCGCATAATTTCAGAAACAATCTTATCGTTAATGTTATTCTTTTATCTCGATGGTGTATTCCGTTCAGCAAACGTACCAGTCGTAATGTCTCCTCAAGATGACAATCTATGCCGGAAATCGCGGTAATAATCGTTCGTGCAGACTCGGACGGCACTTAAGGAATCAACGCCAAATGTGGTTAGCTTCGAAAGCGCCATTCTATCTTGTTCGGGAATCGAAACCTTCACAATAACTGAAACACATACTTCGGTTGAAAATTGTAAATATAATCACAAAGCAATTCAATTCGCATCATCGATTTTGCTGTGAAGTCTCGATTGAATAAGAAACACATCTCGCATCACGATCCATTGTCGTTTCATTGGAATCTGTTATTATTTCCTGGAAAGAATGGGGTAATCATAATGTAAATATTTTTCATTTTATTTCTTTTCGAATTATTGCATATTGCTTGTGTTTTCCTTCGAAAATCTGCACAAGTTGTTGTCCTGAACTGGCTAGTATAAAACAGACATAAGTCTGTCGTGAAACAGCATACCATCTCCTGACATTGTAAAAATGGGTCAAAGTCTTATCTGGTATACCTTGCTTCTCCATATTGTATCAAGTTTTCCAGAAGTTATGGGATTGAAACGTTTATAACTGAAAAACTATTTATCTGATCAGGCTGAAATATTCTATATTGGTTATTGTTATCAATGAGAAGCAGAGGTTTAACACTAATGTAAACAGACATCTTGCTACACAGCTCCAAACTTAGGATGGCACCCAAAACCTACACCCTAATTCTCAGTAACCCCTTACGTCTACAGTGGCGGCCCACCTTGTTTGGGGTGAAATATGTTTAAAAAAAAATTTAAAAAATGTCGAAAACTCAGAAGTTACAATTGCGTCAAATGACCAAACGTTTGAACGTATAGCTCAAGAAAATACAAGATGAAGGACTTCATTGGTTACAATGTGGGCCAGTATCTTCTAAGCATTTATTCAAATTCATGATATCTCTGAATGTTAGACGGAGGAATTTGAACGTTAGACTCTCGTTTAAAAAGAGTATATCGTTGTGGTACGTGTGTTAAATAGTAAGGGTATGTTCGCTAGTACATATCTGGCGATTTAAATTTGCAAAGCAATGTGAGCACGTAGACATGGAAATTGGGTTACGAAAGTCAACTTGTGCACTCAGATGTGCCGGAAATGGATGTGACGTGACATGGATCAAAAATAAAGTTAGCAAGAGAAGAAGAAGGAGTTCGATCGGGAGCTCATGAGTTCGAACACGTGCTTTTATAAATGTCCTGATAAGAGATAATAAACTAGTAACCATTGACCTCTCTTTTTCTCCCCGCCATTCCACTAGTCAGTGATTTAGAAGAAACGATTAAGGCGAATACACCTCTTATTGTCTTCAATCGTTTGTCTCAAGTTGCTTCTTTCTTCGGGGTATGAAGTAACTGGTTCGCAGGCAGCGTTTTATTAGTCTGGCAGGTAAAAGGACGCGTGCAGGAATGAGCGGCCCAATAGGTATTCTTATGAACTACACAATGTTGAAGCATAACACGTTATTGGACAAATAGACACGTAACAGATTATGGAATCGCCTATAAACGAGTTGAACTCCTATTAGATCTACTGAGTTTATTTACGCAGTTACGTTAGGAATTATATGGATCCACAATTACTCCACTCACAGTTATGTATTAAATAACACCATCTGTTAGATATTGGACGATTAAGCCCACTAGTATATAAATTGGTTAGTTGAGATTAACAGAAAATGAAAGTTCAGTCTGTAATGTATCAAGTTACAGCCATTGGGTGAAGTTTTTGATTGGCCCAGAGAGCGCCTTTGTTGTAATTGTTGTTGTTTTGATTATTAAAAGAAGAGACTTTAACAGGTCTGGACTTGCTTCAGTCTTCACACTTAGTGAATGGTGCAGATTTAACACAGTCGATTGCAACATGCGTAATCCGAGGTAAGGATTACGCGACTGTTGGAATTAATAGAAACGGATATGACATCATATGGCTCAAAGGAAGAGTGAAAGAGAAGAGTTACTCTCTTGGAAGCAGTAAACGTGTGAATATTACAATTTGAGATGGACTGACAAACTATTGTTGTAACAGTGATTATCTATCTATCTATCTATCTATCTATCTATCTATCTATCTATCTATCTACTTAACCCAATTGTTCAGTGATTTCGAACGAAGATCAAATAAAAATCTTCCGTCTTCCATCAGTCTTTGGTCGACTTAGTTCTTTTCGAAAGTGTAAATAAGAAGCTTCATTTCAAGCTGGATAACGATTGAGCGCGTACAAGCACAAGAAGATTACAAGTTATAGGTACTAATTTTTTGGTAATATTGACGGCACCTTGGTTTACTGCATGTGTGACACAAGGTTGAAACCCAACACGTTCACCTTAGTTATTGTACGTTCAACATTAAATAACCCCCAAACTGTTGATACGACGTAAGCACCCCCAAACAACCCGACAAGCAGCAAAATCTTACTCCTTCACTGTTGCCGTCCCAAGATTCAGAAATGCTTTCTACTCTAATAGCTTCTTTCTTTGAACTGCTAGACTCTGGAATTCAGTTCGTGTACCCTGTTTCTCTGACTGTAAACATATGCAGAAATTTAAATGTAATGTAAATAAGCATCTCGCTGAAAAACTCCCCACTTAGAATACCTCTATAGATATGAACTCAAGTTCGCAGTTACGTCTCAGTGACACTTGTTTAGTGGATAAAAGTTTAAAAAATTGAAACGTATACGCGTGTTATTAAAATAGGCAATGGATGATGTTAGTGTATTTGGTGGCTAAATAGAAATCAGACACTGACCTAAAGATATGTCCATGGTGCAGCTAAGATTGATGCAGGCCGAAGGCGCTTTTAACAGATGTGCTCGTCAACCCGATGGCCATCGTCTGCATTTCACGGCAGTTCGCCTGGAAGAGCGATAGATCAAACTTTCGCGCGTAGACATCATGTCAGGGGTTTCCACCCCGACGGTTATCAAGTGAAGTGCAGCAACTGTTAGCCAGCTGTAACAAGAAACAGGCAACAGTCAACAAGAAACAATACGTAATGAAAGCGATTCGATAGTTTCAATTATGGTTTTTAAATTACCCACATCGCCAATATAAATGAACAAGAACATAAGTAATACCTCCGCATGACAACGTAAGGATGAGCAAACGTCTTAAATAGGCCTTACTTTTACATATAATTAGAAGTATTTCCGAAGTATGGCATTGAAACGTTGATAACTAAAACACGTATTTATCTGATCAAACTGAAATTTTGCATGATTGTTACTTTATCAAAGAGCATCAGCTCCATGGATCAAATTTGAAAAAATCAGAAATTTCGAATATAAGCCGGCATTTTAATGTAAGAGCGTCGAAAGTCGACTTTGGGTTTACTTTCGGCAGCCTCGTGACTCTCGCTTCTCTTACTTACTTTTCAGTCTCACATTTCTATATGCCATGTCTCTAACAAAGGGGGAAGAATAGATGTTTTCTGTGTCGGAATCTATCCATCTAACACTTATCGTTGGGTAGTTTTGACCTTGAAGTAGAATTATTTTTAACTCCTTACATCAAGTGGCTACATGCATTGTGTGGAATGATTTCCATGAAACAAAAATGTGAAGATGCGGGACTTCATTAGCTACATTATGGACCAAGTAGCGAGTCTTCGATGTACAGAACTGAAGTTATTGCCAAAAATATTATTTTAATTTTTCCGTGACTTTTAGTTTGACCTTTGATTTATATACCTCAGAATTAGTTAGACTATAGCCGATATTTTGACTAGGTTCAGTTATGATTCGTTAAGCGATATGGAAACTAATATGTACACGAATAGACAAAAAAAACTCGATCGTAAACATAACCTCCTTGGTGGAGGTAATTACATGTGGAAATTTTTCAATTGCCCTTCGTATTTCGCTTTTTTATTTTTAGTAAATGCTTCCACTCATCTCAGTTTAAATTCCGTAAAAATTTCGAACATGATCAGACATTAAAAAATCAAATGGCAAAAAGCGAAACTTCATTGGCTACAATATGGGCCAAGTAGTGAGTCTCTATGAGGAACAGAAGTAAACTTATCGCCATAAGTGTTACTTCACTTTTTCCGTAACGTTTAGTTGTACCTTGACCTTTCACATATATACCCCCAAAATTAAATAATTTCTTAGTTAGATCATGATTTATATTTTGACCCGGTTTGGTTATGATTGGTCAAGCGATGTGAGAGATTAATAGTCACCCAAAAACAAACAAACAAAACTCGACCGAAAACATAACTTCCTTGGCGGAGGTAATTACATATAGAAATTCTAGATTGCTCTTTTGTATTTTTGCTTATTTATTTTTTAGTAAATTCGTCCATGCATCTCTATAATATGCTCTGCTCGTCGGACGATCAGTTGGTCGATCCGCGCGTATATCTATAAACCATTAGTTACAAATACGACCCTCATCGCTAACAGCGTACATTAAATGGACGTATCTTTGTTAGTTGCATTCAGCATGTCCGTCACACTAAATTTTGAAACCACATTTTCGTTGGTCTGTCACGCTTAAGTTTAGAAAAGTATTTTCATCGAACTGTCAGGTTTTCTGATGAATTTACTGCTCTGGTGCCGCAACGACGTAAATTCACTAGACCAACCCGACTATCTGCCAAATCCCATCCATTCACTGTGGAGGTCCACAGATGGGGAATAACTTTCTACTCCAACAGCTTCTTTCCTCGTGCTGCTTGACTCTGGAACTCCCTCCCTGCTTCCTGTTTTCCTGACAGTACTGACATACAGAAATGTAAAACTAATGTAAACAGACATCTCGCTGCACAGCTCCCAATTTAGGTTGACCCCTCCCTAAAAAACTCTCACCCTTTTTCTCAGTAGACCCTTACGTCTACAGTGACTGTATGTCTTGTTTTGGGTGAACTATGTTAAAAAAAAGCATTTTTGTTGGTCTGTAAGGCTTAACTTACAAATAGCATTTCCGTTGATATTTAACGCTAAAGTTTGAAAGAGCATTTCCACTGGTCTGTCACGCTTAAATTACGAATAGCATTTTGTCGGTCTTTCATGCTTAAGTCTGAAATATTATATTCCTCATCTGTCATGTTTATATTTGGAATAAAACTTCCGTTTCTATGTTATGCTTGAGATTGAAATAGTGTAAGCGTCAAATATGTCCTAAGATAGAATACAGTTGCCACATCTGAGGAGGTGTAGCTCAGAGTATGCTTTCCTGCATCGACATAGTACAAAACCGATCAAGTCTATTGGACGATGCCCACTTTCTTACAAAAAAGATGTTGCTAGTCTCTCTCTGCTCTATTTTTATTTATTTTCATTTTTCTAAACATAGTTCACTCCAAACAAGGCCGGCCGCCACTGTAGACGTAAAGGGGCTACTGAGAAAAAAAGGGAGGTTTTTTTTTTTGGGGGGGGGGGGGTAACCTAAATTGGGATCTGCTCAGCGAGATATCTGTTTACATTAGTTTTAAATTTCTGCATGTCAGTACCGTCGGGGAAACAGGTGGCAGGGAGGGAGTTCCAGAGGCCAGCAGTACGAGGAAAGAAGCTATTTGAGTAGAAAGTTCTCCGGCATCTGGGGACCTCCACAGTGAATGGATGGGATTTAGTTGATTGTCGAGTTGGTCTAGTGGCTCGACTCAGCTTTAATTTATTGTTCCTCCGCTATAAAACATTCGCAACAAAAACTAGTCTCGCTACAACCACTGCCAATAATTTCCCGTTCTCCATCTATATCCCTAAAACTAAACGGTACATCTATGAGCAACGTTTGTTTCTTAGAACTGCCCGTCTGTGGAACACAATACCACGGGACTGCTTCCCGGCTGACTAAAATATTGCCGTTTTCAAATAAATAATCTATTTCTGACCAGTTACAAACATAGTTACAAATCCGCTCAATTTTTCATTGTCCATCTGACAAACTCAATAACCCTCGAGTTGCTTTAGGGCATTGATAAGCGGTGAATGATTTTATCCGTCTGTCATTCTTAACTTTTTAAATAGAATTGTGAGAGCTAATCGCGCATGTTGAATAGATGCATCTTGTTAGATCTTTAGATCAAGTGTCTTCATACTTTGTCTGAAACGGTATCAGATATCCTAGAACACGTGAAGAGTAAAAATGAAAACACAATCGCCTATTTAGAATCTCCATCAATAATTTACCGGGTGAGGAAAAAATCATCTCATTTCTTTGGTCGTCAGCAATCAGTCCAAAAGAGACTGGGCTATTGTGCCGGTTTTAAACCGTTCAAAGATTACTGCAGCAATTGGTTGTTTGTCGAGGTCATAGAGGTCAGGTTTTTCAAGCGTGTGAATAAAGAAAGCTGAATTAGGAAAAACTTGACTCGTGACGTAATCGATAATGTTACTGAATATCCTGGTATTATTTTTATTGGTCAAATCATTGAATGGTTTCATTAAAACATTTTTAAAAAGAACATGTGATGTAGTGCTATAAGTACCAATAATTGAGCAACAAAAATACTCTTAATCAGTGGATCATGATAAAGAGGCCGGAAAGTACATAATTGACTAAGATTATATCATTTATTGTTTCATGTAATTTTACATTATGTACATTTTTTTATTATATAAAATTAAGCCTCACAATCAAATTCTTTTTGCCAACTGACTGATCATAAAAATACAATGATCTAAGTTGTTTATGCAAAAACTGGTGTGGGATTTTCTGTTTGTTCTATTCAAAGCAGACACGGAATATAACATCTGAAATAATTGATAATAATAAAATAATTGACAAACAGAGAGCATAAAATGAAGTTTTTAAATTATTTGTTTAACCTAACTTAGATTGTTTATTTCTCCCATCTATCAGCACACCATAACAATATGATTAACTAAAGGTACACGTTCACGATATCATACCCTTTTTCATCTTTTTAATCCTCCTCGTCCGATTCTGTTGTCACAGGCGAGCAAGACTCCGCGTGGTGGTGATATCGCGGATGAGGTTTTAAATGTATGTGTGTGCGAAGTCACGTTGGCACGTGTTTTTGAATTAATGGAAGGTTCATACTTAAATAACGTTGTAGTATTTGAATAAGAGATTGTTTTATAAGCCAAAAACAACGTTAGATTAAAAAAATAAACACTTATTTATATATATATATATATATATATATATATATATATATATATATATATATATATATATATATATATATATTTAAACATAATTCCCCCCAAACAAGGCAAGCCGCCATTGTAGACGTAAGAGGCTACTGAGAATTAGGGTGTAAGTATTCGATGTCATCCTAAGTTGGGAGCTGTGCAGCGAGATGTCTGTTTACATTAGTTTTAAACCTCTGCATGTAAGTACAGTCGGAGAAACAGGGAGCAGAGGGGAGTTTCAGAAGCCGGCAGCACGATGGAAAAAAGCTATTGGAGTAGAAGACTCTCCGGCATCTGGGGATCTCCACGGTGAATGGATGGGATTTAGCTGATTGTCGGGTTAGTCTCGTGTATTTACGTCGAGGGGGCCCCAGTTCATCGGAGCACAATACATTGAAGTATTTGTAAAACAAGCACAAGGATGCAACATTGCGGCAATGGTACAGGGACTGGAGCTTGGTTGACAGTGAGGGACCTATTAGATCGGCGATTCTTTTTTGGACCTTGTGAAGGATGGAGAGAGACTAGTAGATGATGCACCAACCCAGATGTGGCAACAATACTCCATGCATGGGCGGATGGTGGCTTTGTAGAGATACAGGATAATGTCAGTGTAGGAAGTTACTAGCACGGTAGAGGGAGCCCACCATTTTGCTGCAGCCTTGGCAATGTTTTCAATGTATTTGTTCCAATTCATGTTACCTGTAAATGTTAGGCCGAGTAGTTTGAATGTTGAACTCTCAGGTAGGGTGTTATTTACCATGGTAATCGGTAGTTGAAGAGGTTTCTTGTAATTTTGTACGGAAAGAGCTTTGCTTTGCGGCATTAAAAGTTACCAACCATTTTACATAATATATATTAGTTTACTTTAAGCGAAACGATTCGTAAAATAATTTGCACTGAAATGCATCTGTTTTAAAAAATGTTTTGGAAGAAAAATTTAAAAAAAACATCTTTGCTGGTGGAATACAAATTAACTTTACTTACCTACTTATATATATATATATATATATATATATATATATATATATATATATATATATATATATATATATATATATATATATATATATATATATATATATATATATATATAGTCTTGGAAGTTTCTCAACCATTAAAACTATATTTAAAAAAAAACCTTAAGTCCCAAGTCGTTCAGTGGAAAATCACTCATGTAAGTCAATTTAACTTTTTCAGTTATTATATTAGTTTGCTTCTAACATTATTTAAGGGATCATCAGTTGTTTACCATGAAACACTGTTTCGGGAATTTAATATTAATATATATATATATATTTGTGTGTGCTTGTGTTTGTGTATGATATATTGACACTTGTTATTTTTTTTCTTTAACGAACTTGAAGATATTTCATGTAAACAATCATTTTAAATATACAAAGAGGAATATCGGGGGTTCATACCTTTCCTCGCTGCATTAGTCCCATAACTGGACTTAATAGATTCGACACGATTGGAATGTACTTGCCGTTCCTGTGTTACATGTCACATGACACATGACATGACAACCAGCCCTTAACTCGAACGCAACGCATTTTTGTGTTTGTCCTGGACATATCATTTAATCTGCAATGCCATCTCACAGAATAACGAGTGCTGAACTGTACGCGTGCACGTGCATACGTGTGTGTATGTATGCATGCGTGCGTATGTACGTGTATGTGTATGTGTATATATGTATGTGCGCGTGTGTGTGCTTTTTCCCGCAATTTGGCCAGAGCGTTTACAGTGTGTCATAAAACATTTCGGAATCGTTCTGATTTTATGCCCCAAAGTCGTCACCTCGAAAGACGCACAGGTAGAAATGATAAGGAAAAAGCTGTCGTTAAAACATCATCATTGTCACCGTACAATAATAATCTTCATCTCGGGTAAGACCACAGAACAGCCGAATGGGCGCGGAATAATAAAAAAAAGAAAAGAAACAATAAAAAAACCAAGAAATAAAATGGAGACACAGTTATCTGAATAACAATTTCACCGAGTGACGAACGGGCGTAATAAAATGGTGGTCAGGTAATGGCTTGTCGACTCCATCGATGCTTCACACCGCATCCCGCATCGCCGTCCTGTCACCACACACCAAACTCTCAGGACTACATTGCCAAATAAAACCTCGCCTAGAAAGAAAGGAAAGGATGACATTTTGCCGACGTATTGATGTGTCCCAAGAGTCCTATTGTGTGGTCGTGTCAGTCTTATCTCGAGGCTTACCGATTCTGTGCCTGCGGGGTGGGGGTAATTTGGGGAAGATTTCCGCTGTCCTCGATGGTCGAGAGACGTCACCTCCTCAGAGAAATTCGAAATGGAAAAATAAAGACAAAATGGAGAAGAAAAATGTATCGCAAAGAGAAAAGTCTTCCGTTAAATCAGATTGCCCCACTTAACTGTTTCTTTCGGTGTATCTTATTTATCGTCACTGCTTTATTTAGTTTTTATTGGAATAAATATTTTTCTCTCCAGGAACCATTGTCGTTTCGTATAAAAGAGCTCAAATGCAAAACGCGATAAATCCAATTTTTTTAACTGGAGACATTAAACAATAAAAGGACGAATATATAAAATCTAGACTTGGACTAACATATTATTTTAATAAAAAGCGAACAAAAAACAATGACGCTATGATATTATGCAACGCATGATTTTAGAATGTTGTAGAGTGTGAAAATGAAAAACTTTTTGTGTACTTTGTTAGATTTTGATCCGCACTAAAAGTCTCTCGCCGTCGGTGCTTTCCGGCGTTTTACGTAAAACGCCGGAAAGCACCGAAGTGTTTTAGTCAATGAAACTGCGATAAAATGAATAACTGATTGAAATGAATAAACAGACGACATCTAAACTTGATAATTGAATTTTTGACATCTGCAAATAAGCCTCCCAAACCCCTAATTCTTAACCCTGCCCTAATCCTAACCCCGCCCTAACCATAATTCCTAACCTTGCCCAAAACCTAACCCTAACCCTAACCTAACCTAACCCTAATTCCCAACCTTGCTCAAACCCAAACCCCAAACCCCAAACCCCAAACCCCAAACCCTATATATATATATATATATATATATATATATATATTACTATGTGGATACATGAAATAGTATATATATACATCTATCTATATATATATATATATATATATATATATATATATATATTACTATTTCATGTATCCACATCAAATTTTATAAGGAGATATACTTTTTATGTATCAATTTTCAGTATTTACTTCAATAGTGCTCGATACGTAAAACAGCACCACTTTTTGTAATGTTAGTTTCGCAATTTTGAAAATGACTTTGCATTGGAACTCTTTTATTTATAAAACGATCAGTAATACTATGGCTTAAAAGCGAGATTCCGACCCCGTTTGTTGTTGTTGTTGAATCACACTCTCCATTGCTCGCTATACGCGCCCGCCGATTTGGTGTTTATAGGTTTAAAATCTCTCCTAATTGTCATGCGAATTCACGCCGACCGAGGGGAAAGACACTCGACTACGAATCAGTGGTGGTTTGTAAAACCGGGTTCGTGCACTCCAACCGACGTGAATAAACATCCCCTACACTGAATATTGCGTAAGCATGAAACATCGATGTCTGTAGGTAAAATAATTAATATTTACTTAAAAATATAATATAGTATAATACAGGGTGGGCAAAAATAAGGGTCCTATTTTAAAAAATTCATAACTTTTTTATTTATTGATTTAAAAAAATTTTTTTTTTTAGAATAAGTAAAGGACCCCTTCCGAAGCAAGCATGAGCCGTATTAGCCCTAAAGGAACGTACCCTCATTTAGAAAACATTATTTTTGCTTAAAAAACTCAAAACAGTGTAAAAAACAATACTTTAGTTTTTGTAAGTTTTAAGAAGTGTTTTTCGGCTAAAATTTGTTTTGTTTATTTAAAAAAATCTCGGAAGGGTCAGTCTACACACACATAAAGTTTGGTGAGTTTAACTTTTATTTTGTGGAAGTTATTCAAATTCAAGTTATTCAAATTTAAAGATAGGACCCTTATTTTGGCCCACCCTGTATATATATATATATATATATATATATATATATATATATATATATATATATATATATATATATATATATATGTATGTGTGTGGGTGTGTCTCCCCCAATCTAGGTTGGGCACTGTTGTGAGTAGTATTCATAAACCGCCAAAACCGTAGCTTTCATGCTTGTTCCTTCATAAGTTGAACACTGTTTACGCCGGCTGCCTACAATAGGTTCCAAATTCTCACCGTTTACGTAGTTGTTCATTACCTCTTCCTTTTCATGAGCGAGTAGTGTAGTATCTGTTCTGTTTTACTGAGACCATTCTCGAATGAATTACTGCATGTTTTAGATTGGAGTAGTGTATTGTCTGTTCTGTTGTCAAGGGATAATCATCCCAGGTATTACTCTTTTCTTTTGGGGACAGTGTTCTATATGTCTTTCCGTAATATATATTAGCTAAAATATCCAACAAGAAGGAACATATTTTTGTTGGTTTGCCTAATGTAGTGTTATTACACCATCTTCTCAGTCATTACCTCCTCGCTTTTCTTTTGAGAGGAGTAGTGTAGTATCTGTTCTGTTGTTATGATTTTATTCATGGCATTACTTTTTCTTTTTTTGGAAGAGTAGTGGAGTATTTATTATTTTGTCTTGAGACTATCCTCTGGGGCATTACAACCTTTTTTATGAGGGTATTTTAGTATCTGGTCTGTTATCATAAGACCAACCTCCCTGGCATTACCTCTTCCTTTGTGGCGGAGTGTAGTCTATGTTATTTCGTCATGTTACCATCTTCTTTGCTGGCCATTTGTTCGTCATATATACTCGCAAAATTATGCTCCTTCTGGTCGCATATATTTGCTAGTTTGCCTAATGTAATGTTATAACACAATTCTCCCAGGCATTACCCCCCTAGATTTTCGTTTGATAAGAGTAGTGTAGTATCTGTTCTGTTGCCAGGATATTATTCAGCTGGCATTACCATTTCCTTTTTTGGAAGGCTAGTTGGGTATTCTTTTGTCTTGAGATCATCTTCCGAGACATTACAATTTTTATTGTAATATCTGTTCTGTTATCATGAGACCAACTTCCCTGGCATTACCTCTTCTTTTCCGGCGTAGTGTAGTCTATGTTATTTGGTAATGACACCCTCTTTTTTTGCTGACCCGTTGTTCGTCATATATACTATTATGGCATGTGTTCTTCAGAATTATGTCATCTATTCTTCGTTTCTTTTGTTCCAGCTCGTTTGACTCGTTGGTCTAATGGTTTCCATCAATTCTCTGTTTTAATACCTCATTGTAATACAGCTTCCTAATCCAGTAGCTTATTTCCAAGAACCGTAGGCTTATGGAACTCTCTTCCTGCTGACTGTTTCCTCCTACCTATAATCTTTGCCTTTTTCAAGACTAAGGTTAATAGGCATCTCCTGTCTTTGCGATAATCATATTTAGATTTGTTAGCTCCTTACATCAAGTGGCTTCATGCTTTGTTTGGAGCGATTTCCATAACAAAAATATACTCGCAAAAATATGCCCCCTCTGGTCGCATATTTCTGCTACTTTTCCTAATGTGGTGTAGTGCTTTACGGATTCTAATTTTGGTTATCAGAGACATAACCGCTAAGAGGTAGTGAATTGAAATTAGATTCACAACTCTATAAATATGATCTACGAGACATGCTAGCGCCATTGCAGATGCTTTTTATGGAGGGCGAAGTCTTATTGTAAGAAGATTATCCTAATCTGACACAAATCCCCTTTAAGTAAGACCTTTAGTGTGAAACGAATTCACTAAGTCTATGAGCTTAATCTTAGAGAAGAATTTACGAAACATACAATCGAAGGATTCATTTTATAAATAAGTGAACATTCTATCGCAATAAAAGGTTAGGGTTAGAGTTAGGGTTTTATTTTGGTACCAAACTATGACAATGAATGGATAAAACAACCTGAAAAAAAAGCTTAAAATTAAACTTTATCTCAACTCTTAAAGAAACTTTATTTTGAAGACTTCTGTTTATTTAAGACTTTTATTTTGGTTTTCTTTTCGTTTAGACGAGTTTCCTAATCTTTGATACTTGAAATACCGGAAAGCACATCAGAAAAATGCAGTGTCTATAACAGTTGATAGCAGTGATGGGACGTTTCCAATTTTTTTTCTTGATTCCGATTACCGATTCCATTCTAAATTCCCGATTCCGATATGATTACCGATTCTTTTTAAATCTCTGAATATTTAGCTGCAGAGTTTTTGTTTTGTTTAATTTTCAGATAACCTTAAAACCCAATGTAATATGTGCATATATTTTCGCAAATGTAAAAATGCACTTGTGGGGGGGGGGGGGGCGATCGATAGATTGAAGTTTTACTGTCAGTTTAAAATTTATCATTTTATAATTAGTACCAGCAATGGAAAATTAAGTTTTAAGCAAAAAAAAAAACAATTAAAATTATCGTTTATGGCAAATGTAAAAGAAAACACTAGTAGGGGTGATCTATAGATTTCAGTTTTACTGGTAGTTAAAATCAATAAATATTTATTATTTTATAATTAGTACCAACAATGGAAAATTAAGTTTCAAACAAAAACAAACAATTACAATAATCGTTTATGGCAAATGTAAAAAAAACACTAGTAGAGGTGATCTATAGATTTCAGTTTTACTGGTAGTTAAAATCAATAAATATTTATTATTTTATCATTAGTAACATCAACGAGAAATTTTGTTTTCAACGAAAACAAACAAAAGAAAACAAAACAACTAAAACAATTATTTTTGGCCTCGGAAAATAAGCACACATTATTTCGATTCCGATACTCCTAAAAGTTCCGATTTTCTGATTCCCGATTCCGAGTCCGATTAATCGTCCCAACACTAGTTATAACTTAACGCTAGGTCCATCTGTTGCATTACCCGTTATTTCGGGGTACCCAGTAAGATCCAACAAGAATAACAAAGAACAGAACGTATATGAAAAAACTTTGGTTTTCTTTATTTCCCATCACCGGATGGTTTACGCCGGCTACGCACACACATATATCAAAAAAAATCTTTTGACATACTTTTGTCTCATAAAAGTCTTTTTCTTGCTGAGGTCACAGACTTGGTTTCCGCTAGAAACTACATCCGATTTGAAAGCAATTTGCTCTGCATTGTCTATCCGAGCGTGAACTGAAGCAATTGTTGCACAAACACTTCCAATTATCTGTTTTATGAAATACAAGTCAGGGGATTCCTTCACTGTACCAAATTGCTTATCAGACGCATTTTTAGTCAGCGGACACGAAAGCCTAACAGCTAGACGGGCTTCGGTACCATAGCCAATGAAGCTTCATCAGTGCCGTAAACATCTTCGCGTTTCTGAAACCGCCGCCTTTCAAGTCTCGCTTGCACTGCGGAACCTTCCCATTTTTAACAGTTATCAAGTCGTTTCCTTTCTTTGTCGACGTCCCACCCACAATGGACTCGACCACGATTCATTTTTGCCACTCTTCATTATCTTACACATCACCACTAAATTTATGTTACATAATGTTTAAGATTTAAAATCAATGGGATAATAGACTTTCCAAAATAAATTATTAAACATGGTCGGTTAATATAACTAATAACTGTATTTTCTTTACTCTTGTTCACCCCCATAAGGCTTATTTCAACTGAACCATAAGAGGCTAGATTTATAAAGGGTCAAGCTGAGTCGGGAGATATTTGCAAGATTAGCAAGATATTTGTTAACATTGAATTAAAATTGTTGCATGTTGGCACGGTCAAGGAGACAGGGAGCAAGGAGTGGATTCAAAAGACAAGGTTTTGGGTTTTTTACAGCATATCAACCCTTTTTGGGTTATTTAATGCCGAACCCTGTCATTTTGGTAAAAGTGTTTATGCTTCAAGTTCTTTATATGTTCAAGTATTTATCTATAGTGTTTTGTCTGGTTGTTTTGTAAGGGAATATTGTTGTTTTTGTTTTTGGCTTTGCAGAACATGCTTGAGTTTTGCAAAAGGATAGAAAAAACAACAATATCTTTAATGTTTGGTTCATTTTTGGTCAGGAAGCCGGTATCTTCAGACAGCCTGATCTGGTAGCACCAGTTTTTAGAGTAAAAAATATTTCGGCATTGTTGGATCTCTACAGTGAAGGGGTCGAGTTTTGCTGCTTTTCGGGTGGGTCAGTGTATTTTAATTGAGAGGGTACAAGTGCAGTAAGGTCATCCGGAGCACATCCCGTGGAAATACCTGAAAAATAAACAGAGGGATGCAACACTGCGGTGATGTGGCAGGGGCTGGAGCTTGGCAGAGCATGTGGAACCTATTGGGTTAGAAAGTCTTTTTTGCACTTTGTGCAAGAGGGAGAGGTTAATGGTAAATGAACTAACCAAGATATGACAATACTACTCCATGTACGTGCGATGCTGGCTTTATAGAGATATCAGATACTGGTAGGTATGAGAAGGAGGTACTTTTTTTGCAGCGGACTTGGCAGCATCTTCTATCAGACATACAGTACAGTAAGTAGATTCCTATAAATCAGAATGGTACAACTTTGTTGACCAGTTTGATTTTGTTGTCGACATTCTTGCAAAAAGGAACCACATAATGGTTGCCAACATCCCTGGTAGGTGTGATAAAGGGGTACTTTGTTTTGCAGCATACTTGGCAGCATCTTTTATCATACATACAGTAAAGTAAGTAAATTCGTCTCCTAGCATCACGATTGCCATTTATTCTTTAATCTCATCGAGACAATCTACAAACACAGCAGAGAGACACCATTGAGAACGCACATATTCATATTGTCGGACCGGTCTGTAAACGCTAAACAAGTGCGTAGTCGTGTAAAACAAAACTACTTTCCCTCACGCGAATCGTTTATCTCCCAATCTCTTTTCTGTTTTTCCATTGTCGTCTGCCTTTCTCGTTTATAAATTAGATGTGAACATTTTAATTGTAAAAATGTATGCGCGCCAAACATAAAGTTAAAATAACGGCAGAAAATCGACTCTATCGTATTTTGTTCGCGCTTTATTAGATTTATTTTCACGATGTAATAATTTAATTTTTTTCTACTCTTTATTTTTTCGCCTGAGGGAAAAATATTAGCTTGTGAAAACATTCGAAAGAGAAAAAAAAAGAGAGCGTAAAAGAAAAGGGAGATAATCAGATAGCAGCCTGAGTTCTTGTGGCTTCCTTTTTAGAAAGGGTGACCTCTTGAAGCAGAACTTGATCCCCTCCCTCTCTCTACGCACTCATTAATAAAGTAAACACAAATACACAATTTGCTTCCTACCTCAGAGAAATCCGGCCTAATTGTGTTTGGTTTTCCCAAACATGCTCACGATGGTTGAATGTGGTTTTGGTTTGAAGTTGTGGCTGTCTCTTAAGACTTCATTAATAAACAATAACAATAAAAATCATTGCGGCGAAAACTTTAACGGTTTTATATAAAAAAAACAAAAACAATGTTATCGCCATGAATTAAATTATGATCGGAGAAGTGATGCCGCTCGAAGAGAATGTAAAACTGAATTAATAAATAAAGAAATAATATAATTTTCAATAAAGCAAAGGTCGGCTGTTTCTGAAAATATCGATAAAATAATAAAGGAAAGGAAGAAAAGTAGCAAGAAATGGACGGTTGAAGGAATTATCGTATACATATTAAATTTTAAATAAAATTTTCGGTACTTCTGCAGTTTACGGACCGTGCTGAAATAAAAACATCATTTTTTTTATTCTGTATTTTTTAATTTAGTTCACCTCAAGCAAGGCAAGTTGTCACTGTAGACATAAGGGGCTACTGAGAATTAGGGTGAAAGTTTAGGGGGTCATCCTAAATTGGGAACTGTGCAAAGAAATGCTTGTTTACATTACTTTTAAACCTCTGCGTATCGGTACAGTCGGGGAAACAGGGAGCAGGGAAGGAGTTAAAAAGGCTGGCAGCTGGAGGAAAAAAGCTATTGGAGTAGAAGGCTCTCCGGCATCTGGGGACCTTTACAGTGAATGGATGGGATCTAGCTGATTGTCGGGTTGGTCGAGTGTATTTACGTCGAGGGGACACTAAAGAAGCAAGTTCATCGAAGCACAATCCATTGAAGTATTTGTAAAACAAGCACAAGGATGCAACATTGCGGCGATAGGACAGGGGCTGGAGCTTGGACGATAGTGATGAACCTATTAGATTAGATATTCTTTTTTGGACATTGTCTAAGAGGGAGAGACAATGGATGGTGCACCAGCTCAGATGTAACAGTACTTCATATATGGTGGTTTTGTAGAGATATAGGATACTGTCAGGTGGGAGAAGTTTTCTAGCACGGTAGAGGGAGCCAATTTTCTTTGTCGCACCCTTGGCAATGTCTTCTATGTATTTTTTCCAATTCATGTTACCTTTAGAAAGCTATTCTTGAGATGGGGATAGGACTTTGTTAACTATTCTGTACTTTTACCTTACAATTTAATAAACAAAAGATTACTTAAAAATGAAATTCAACCTAAAAATCCCATCTAAAAAATATCATGGTCTGTAAGCTGCAGAAGTATCGAATTTTCCTCTGTCTTTCACGTTTTTAAAGAGTTTCTATCGTTTCGTAACTCGTAAGTATTAATTATCATTTTCATCGACATGTCGGGGGAAGGGCTGGGTGGTTGACAATGGTTAAGTGGATAACGACGTCTACTGACGACCTGGGTGTGCCAAGTTCGTAATCCAGTCGATTCCATAATACCACTTTCATTTAGGGATGTTGGCATTCGTAGTGAATGCCGACAACAGAATAAAACTTGTCAACAAAGTTGTACTATTCTGATTCATACGAATTTACTTTACTTTTATCGACATATCACGCGTAAGTTTTATGCTTTTTTTTTACCTCCACTAAAGACGTTTTGTTTTCGGTCGAATCTGTTGACTGGTTTGACACTATGTTTTTCTTTGTTTGTTTTAGTACAGACTAGCATGCACCACGCGTGACCAATCGTCACCAAACTTGGTAAAATATCGGTCATGTTCTAACAAAGAACTGACTTAATTTTCGGCTATCTAGACCAAAGGTCAAAGTCAGGCAAAAGGTGAAAGTCATTCTTTTGGCAAAAAAACGTCAGTTATGTTCATTGTATAAAGGTCAATATAGAATAAGAAATCACATGATTTATATAAAATGTGTTGCTTGTAGAGCAGCATTGTTTCCCACATGCCTTCATCAGAATATAACTCTGGATTCAGGTATGGTTTCGGGGGCGAAGCATCATCACCACAAATCCAGAACGCATTATCTTTGAAAACTCATGAGCTAAGGACTTTAAGATACTTTGCTTGAACTTTGAATTCTAATAAAATTTGATTGACACCATATTTTATTACTTCATTTTATATTATAATACACACACACACACACACACACACACACACACACACACACACACACACACATATATATATATATATATATATATATATATATATTTACAAAAGAATACATTACATGGTCCCAATAGATTATTGAACAACTTTAAGCCTGGTGAAAACACCATAAGACTTACATCAGACCAGGAAACTTACGTAAGAACGATGAATCGGATTTAAGCCTAAGGTATGTCACCAGGTTAACTAAACCATTGGTACCGTGTGATTTAAAATATTCTAAAGATCATAAGTGAATATTACGCTATTATAGTGTAATTGAGTAACTTATGGGATTCCTTTCAATCCAACAGAACCATATATATATATATATATATATATATATATATATATATATATATATATATACAGAACCAAAAAATATTCATTAATGCAAATACAACCATAGGTAAACTCATTCATCTACAGAGCGTTACAGCAAATTCTTACACTTGGAATAAAAGTCGTATGAAGAGGGCGGCCACAAGTCCAACGACCAGTAGTAAGGAACCTTGTTAAGAGGAGTCCTGCTGGAAGGTGCAAGAATGTCCGGCTGCGATCTCATCAATCCAAAGCTTCAATACGCTCCTCAGCACCTCCTAGTACTTTGCTTACCACTGTATAAATAACATATATATATATATATATATATATATATGATAAATATTTGTTATTGTTTATTATATATGTACGTATACATTTCGTCCTTAATAATCGGGACTCATCAGCATAGAGTAATGACTATTCACTACCGGTCATGCGATTCGAAACCCCAGATTACGAGTATTTTGCAACTCCAATCCGACGCCTTAACCACACGGCCAATTTTAAATTGCGAATAAACTGTGATAATTTTAACATTTTATCGGCGGCTTAACGTCTGAGAGCGTTCTACTTTTTTAAGTAAAGGAACGATTCATTTGAAGCTAGTGACGTCATGCTATGTTAATACTACACTACTTTTTCGAGGGGCGTCAAATAATAATAAATAATTGTTATTGTTTATTATCTATGTA
>OY744536.1:96205175-96315175 GCA_963556195.1 Sepiola atlantica | reverse complement strand
AATATTAAATATCAAAATACTTATAGTACTTACTTGGTAATTTAAATTCATACGAGAAACATTAGTACGTACGCAGGGAATAAAGGTCAAGCGGGGTCGGTTAGGTAGTTGGCATTTGGAGGCCATTTGTCTCCTGTGAGAACACGAACGAGATCAAATGATATCGCGCGAGATAAGATAGGTGCGAAGAGTGGGGACTTTGGGTTTGACTCTTGACGCGATCCGATGCGATAAGAAATGACTTAAGAATCGATTTTAAACGAATTAAGGTGCCACCTAGTATCATCCCTCTCCCCAAATCTGAAACTTTGCGTTTTCTTCCTCCCGCCGCTAGCAAGGAGGAAGATCACGTTGGTCGGTCACGCTTCAATTTGAAAGAGTATTTCCTTGAAGCAACGCGCAAATCGAATGAATACATATGAAGAGTGCCCGTTCGTGTTATCAATAAAAATGAAATTAATAAAAAGAAGCCTGAATAGATTGGGAAAATGAATTAATAAATCAAGATAAAGCAATTTTCAATATGGCAGAGGTCGACCATTTTGAAAATTCTGATAATGCAAGAATTATGGGAGTAGGGAACGAAGTGTTTTAGAATCCTTTTCATGGATATTGTCCAGATTTTCATTTGGGTTGTTCTCTTCATCTTTTTTGGCCCGGGAAGCTGAATAAAGATAACTACAAGGACTATAGTTTTTATATACAGATGAACAATAAATGAACAAATACAAAAGTTTTTTTTCATTTATCACTCCTATATTACCATTAAAACGGGTTACTGTTATTTAAATCAATAACGCAACACTATATTTTGAAAAACTGTATATATATATATATATATATATATATATATATATATATATATATATATATATATATATATATATATAATTAAGATAAAAGAGCTAAAAATCCTTTTTGAATCACTCATTTTCATAACTATTTCAAACAGTCTATAATAAATTAATATCTGCTGTTATTCATTTGTTATTTTATTGACTTATTTTTGCTATACATATGCAACAGTTTTGTCAATATTAACAGTAATTAATTGAAGTGATTTAATAAAACGAATGGTAAATTACGAAAACCTTTTTTCCGGTCTTATTTAAAAGATCAATAAATAAAAGAAGTTTAAGACTTTTTAGAGAGAATGGGAAGGTGACTGCTCTCTCGCTCTGTCACTCACCCTTCTTTCCTCTCTCTCACTCACTATCCCTTCTCCCTCTCCTTATCTCTCAAGTGATGTGTAATTTTAATATTTATTGAGTGAGAAAGGCGGAGGCAGCACGGGAATTGCTGGAGGTTGATCTCTCAACTTCGATAGCCAGTACACACTCAGTCTCAGTTTAGGATACTTTATATAATGTTATGTAATTTGACCGTCACTGTCGATGTAGCCACGACCTTAGAACGTATATTCAGGTTGTATTTGCATCTGCAGAGGACCTTTGCAGTTTACTGGTAGTTTAAAAACAATAAATGTTTATCATATTATCATTAGTAGTATAAAAAGAATATCAAAGTTTTAAACCTCCCCAAAATGAAAAGGATCGTTTTTGGAATCAGAAAATAGACATATTTTTACAATACCGAAACGAATTCTGATACCCTCCAAAGTACCGATTTTTCTGATTCCCGATTCCGATTTCAGTTAATATTCACAAGACTACTTCACACTATTTAAAACTCATGAAATTAGACTCTCTTTCCACTAGGTGTTATTTAATGCATCGGTCATCTTTTTTGTTTTTGGCTAGTGAATAAATTGCTATTTGAAGGGCTAAAATTTCGCGATACACTTTTCAAAAGATTCAATTAGTGTTTGGTAATTGTGCTAATATTTCCATCAGCGCGACTGGTTTTCAGAAAAAGTTTTATCCTATTCTGTATTTCCATCACAACGTATAGACTGACTTTCACAGATGTTTAACTCGTATTGGCTTGAGCCGATCAGCCTAATTGATGAGATTACGGCTTTGCACTCGTCAAAGACGTTTCCAAATTACCATCGTCTCTTTGGGGTATTACGCTAAGCGTAAGCTGGCCCCTCGTGTGCCTTCGATTTTCACAAAATTGATTGCATACGTTCAGACAGAGGCTAATTTTATCAACCTCCAATATTTCGTATTATCGTTCCTCACAAACATTTTCTTTCTCACGCTCGTACTTGTCTATCGCTCTTTGGGTAGCTTCTTGTTTTCAAGGAATGTGGTAATATGTAAAAGTTTTATAAAACTTATTTGTCAACTCTGGTAATTGAGAAATGGAAATTCTATTATCGTGTCACAGTGGTTTACGACAATCCGTACAGTCAAACGTACTAATGTTCTATTTCTGCCATTTCTATTTTTGGATATTTTTTGGGGGGAAAAGAATGGTCGTCTATTACCCCAGTGTTAAATAAAGGACCCTTAAACGTAATATGTTGATAGGTGTCTGTCGAGGCATCATTGTCGTCCGGTTTTAGTCAGCTTGTCCCGGATCTGCACGAATATACAATCTCCTTCGTCTCACACAGGTTTATAGACATAACGCAACAATCGTTTTCTAGGCATCAATTTTGTTATCTATCATGTGACGAAGCTACCCAAGGGGGGAGTATACAATTCGTTGTTTTATTGTTTTCGTACGGACTTTTCTATATTTTCACAAATGTTAACTGCGACATTCATCTGAGTATCCTGAGTCACAGACGACGTAGAACATCAGGATGTAAGTGTATTGACATCCGAATTGGGTTGTTCTGATTTATCTCTTATAGTATAAATTGTCCGATTAATTTGATGGGCAGGTGTCAAACACCTCTTTGACACTTGATCTCAGAAAATTCCAATACAACTTTAGAACCAACTACTTTCTTCTTGGTTTAAAGTAGATTTTCATCGATTAATATACTTATATAACCCTTCTATATTAGGAAGGTGCTCGACTGAGCCTAAAACTCTGCCTCTTCTAGTAAAACCATCTTAAGACTCGTCTTTTTTCATCAATCTACTTAAAATAAAACGCAATTTCCATGAACAGAGTTTATTTTCAAGAATTGCCCATCTGTTTTAATCGTTACCGCGGGAATGTTTCCCTGCTAACTACAACATGGTTGTTTGCAAGTCCAGTGTCAACAAATATCTGTCGAGCCATCCTGTGAATTAATCATAGTTCTCAGTCATTTCAAAGTACTGTTGCATCATGCAACTTAAAATCTCACTAACCCTTATCCTCATGTTGCTTTTGGACTTGATATCTACTGAATCATTAATATTACAATATACAAAGAGTCGCCGGTTAGCAAGGACCAAAGGCAACTCGAAGGTAAGGGTTAATGAGATTGTCATTTCGGTGTAGAACAATATGAAAGGATTTGAAACAATGGCTTAAAAGGAGCTGGATTTCATTACTTCAGACCAAATGTTGACATTTATCTTTAAGACGACTATGCTGTAGTTAACAGGGAAGTACTCCCGTTGTATTGCTTTTCTATAGATAGGAATTCTTAGAAAGAAGTTCTTTTAATGGAAGTTCCGTTAGGTGCTAGGTATAAAGAGTGAGAATGGAAAGTTCTTTGTAGTGGTGGTAGCGGGACGAGTATTTGCTGTGAAGGTTTTACTATCGTCATTAATGTTCGCAGTTTAGAGGATCTACAATACAATTAATGATATAGTAGGTGCTCTACTGAGTTACAATTATTGGTTGACATTTATGCAGTCTACACAACCATCTATGGCAACATTTCGAAGAGCATTAATGACCAAGGTCTTTCTGACTCTCTCTCTTCTGAACTGTAGCACGTCATGCAATGTGGAAAAATTGGCTGGTTAGTTTTAATATATCTAAAACGAAGCTTCTATCATTTCACGACCAATGCTCGGATCCTGACTTTGCTCCAATTGAAATGCATTGCGTTCTCCTTGAGGTAGCGCTCTGCTTTGATAAGCTTCTAGAACTGACTTTTCGTTCCAAACTTGAAATCAAAGACTTACATCAAATCTGTTGCTAAGGCCGCTGAAAAAACGATTGGATAATTCTACCGCTCCAGAAAGTAGCTCACTCCTGACGCAATCCCTTATTTGTATACGAGTCAAATACATCCTAAGATAAAATAATGCTCAGAGATCCCTTTTCCATCCCTGACAGAGTACAAAATCGACTTCGAAATCTAGTGGAGCATCTCCTCTTTTCTTTTCTACAGCCCGTTTTTCACAGAAGAAATGATATTAGTATTTCTCTACTCGATCGATATGTACACATGGTAGCTTCACGACTCAGATCCTGTCTATGGTCGACCCTGTAAAAGATTCACAGTAAAAACTTGTCTAACTACAACCACTGCAAATGAATCTTCTATTCTTCATCTGTGTGTCTAGAACCAAATGGAACTTCCAGGAACAAGTCTCCAAGAAATTACCATCTGCCGAGCACGATACCACAGAAATGTTTCCCTTCTGACTACAACACTGTAGTATCTAACAATTCTTTTTTGTTGTGTGAAAGAGGTCGTAGAAAAAGGGATAGATCATCTCCCACTCGGTTACGAACTCGGTTTCGGACTCTCTCAAAAAAGTAAATCATTGTCTTTTACGTTTGAGCCACCTTATTTATATAAAGTAAACAATTGTATTGCACTTTTGAACAACCCTATTTATATAGAAAGTGGGTGAGAGAAAGAGAGTGAGTAAGAAAGAGAGTGAGAGATATAGATAGTGAGAGAGAAAGAGAGTGAACGAGACAGAGAGTGAGGGTTAAAGAGAGTGAGAGAAAATCAGAGTGAGAGAGAAAGAGAGTGAAGAAAGAAAGAAAGAGAGAAAAAGAGAAATAGAGTAAGAGAGAAAGAGAGGCATAGATATAAAAGAGAAAAAGAAATGTTGAGTGAGAAAAAGAGATAGAAAGCAATATAAGTTTAATGAATGTTGCTTTCTTTAGAAGAATCCGAACTTTAACTATCAAAGGGACCATAAAAGTCTGTACGTGCGATATAACAGTAATCGGAATGCAACAGGTTTATTTCACAACTTCAAGATCTCGTTCACAACTAAAAGTTCTGCGCAAGCTGTATTTTCAATGGACCTAAAATTCAATACGTCATTGTCCTCCTTCCATCGCCGTTGTTAATCGTCCCCTGGGCACGCGAATAAAATTGAGACCGTTCAGTAAATGACTATAAAGACCCTTACCTAACCCTAACCCTAACCCTAACCTGTGCTATGAATAAAAAGTCTTCATGGGTTTGCTATCGACAATTACAGCCAATGCCCCATTAATTCCGAGGATGCGTGGAAAACGGCGACCACGCCCAGACGACTTCTGAATCACTTCCTTCCGGAGTGGAAGTTACCATGGGCGGCGCCTAGAGGAAGAACACTTTTGACATCGTTTTAAGAATAATTATTACTTCCTGTGAGTGTCGACCACGCGCCTTGTCATTGGTTATTGATGCTATTTCTTAGGAACTAAGAGGGGGAATTTTCTTTTGGCGGATTTGTGATTTGATATGGCGATTTTGTCCCTAACAAGCAGGAGACTGCGTCACCGTGTTAGGGTTAGGGTTAGGGTTAAGTCATTTTATACAGCAAGCATACCAGTTTAGGATACGTCCTCGACAATCAGGCTGACAGAGTATGGGTATTTTGACGGTAACGGCTGTGCTCTATCGGGCTTAGGTATGGTTCCATACAACCGTAGAAGGCCCATTCTCCCGGTGCATTACTTTTTGTTTTCGAGAGGGGATTAGTTCATCGCCAATGGTCTAAGGCGCCCATACCGGAGAATTTCGACAGGGTTTCTAAGGAATCCTGAGGACCAGAGTTAATCTCATCTTGCACGCTAATTTTTCAATACCCAACTTCCGAGATTGTGTCAAAACTTCCGGTAATGATAGGCAGATAAATGCAACTAGCAAGAGTACCTGTGTCAATCCGTGTACGTATTACTGATACAGGCTTGCTCCCTGTTCACATGCGTGAGACCAACATACTGGAAAGTAATTAAAACATTTGGTACTAATTTATGTCTAATAATTATTGCTAAAATTTCACAAAAATCGGAGGTTTCTAGATTTTCACGGGCATCATTCGTTTTATCTTTTATCTTCTAATATCTATAATAGTTTCTTCATTTACCTGAATATTTAACATACCTTACCCTCTTACTTAATACAACACATTCCATGATATTTTGATGGATATAAATGTTTTCTTCTGTAACACCCTATCAAACACAGCAAAGTTCACACGTGTTTGGAATTTACTTAATACAATACATTCCTCTATGGATATTTTGATTCTGTAACACCCTGTAACAAAGCAAAGTTCACACATATTCGGAATTTAAAAGAATGCGTAAATCCGTAGCATAAACGTTTCTCCTGATAAGCCATTTCTCTTATTTCACCATTAAAATCTACTTATTAATACCAAATATTAATAACCTTATTAATTAATTAATACTAATAATATAATAGTATAATATATTAATATAATAATACAAAAAATAATACAAATTAATACCGTTTATTAATACTAAATATCAGCAGTGTCTAATTTCACATCCCCGCTTCTCAGATGATTTCTTCCTATCAAAATAATATTTTTATTCTGGAATTGATATATAATATGTATTACTTGGATAACTCGGACTGCTGTTCTCATTTTCAAGTGGAGGTCTGGATGGTGCTTTCCCTCTTATATCCTCCTTATCCCTTCATGAGCTTGTTTGATGAGTTATTTTTATGTCTCATGATGTGGACTTAATTCTACGAGATTAAATAGTTCCTCAGTTTATCTGCATGTTAGAACGTTTTTTTACACAGATTTCACCGTAAGAGTATGTTTGCGATTGCTTTATATTATTGGAGTGTCCCACCTCGTCTTTCTTAATTAAAGTTCAGTTAGCGTTTCCGTATTATAAAAAGGGTTGCGATTAAAGAGAATCAGTGGTTTTGAAAGGAGTCAGAATTGGAGTCGAAGTAAAACTTGTGAGAGTCGGATCTTTAATCTCCCAAGAATCGCTAAAAAAAGTTTGAATATTGGAAGACTTTAAAATAAGGTGTCGAAGTCGTAATCAGATATTTCGGAATTTTCGAGTCGGGGTCGGTGTGAGAGTTGCAAACCTGATTATAAACCTGTCCTATGATAGGTACTCCAACTAAGTCCTTAAGTAATTATTCTCTCAACTCAGTGTTGAATCAAAGTCGCAGTGGGAGTCGGACTCGTAAGGATGCGAGGGGTTGGAGTTGGAATAGATCTTTGAATATCTAAACAATTAAATTATGGAGTCAAGGTCGGAAATTTTTCAATTCTACGAGTTGGACATTATTTGTAACTTACAATGTGTAAGAGTCGGAGATTATACCTTCCGACTCTTCAACTCTGATAACCGGTACTCCAACGAGTACCTAATAATTATTTTTTTTCAACTCAAAGCGTATATTCTTTCTGTTTTCCCTCTTTATTAGTAGATTTGTATTCGCTTTTTCTTTATTCTGTTGCCGAGTATTAGGGTTAGAGTTAGAGTTAGGGTTTAGGGTTAGGGTTTAGGGATAGGATTTAGGTTTAGGGTTAGGGTTAGGGTTAGGGTAAGGGTTAGGGTTAGGGTTAGGGTTAGGGTTAAGGTTAGGGTTTAGGGTTAGGGTTAGGGTTAGGGGAGGGGGAGGGTTAAGTTATGGTTAAGGTTAGTGTTAGGTTTAGGTTTAGGGTTAGGGTTAGGGTTAGGGTTAGGGTTAGGGATAGGGATAGGGATAGGGTTAGGGTTAGGGTTAGGGTTAGGGTTAGGGTTAGCGTTAGTGTTAGTGTAAGGATTAGGATTTAGGGTTAGGATTTAGGGTAAGGGTTATGGATTAGGGTTAGTGTTAGGGTTAGGGTTAGGATTTAGGGTTAGGGTTAGGGTTAGGGTTAGGATTTAGGGTTAAGGTTAGAGTTAGGGTTAGGGTTAGGGTTAAGGTTAAGGTTAGTGTTAGGGTTGGTGTTAGGGTTAGTGTTAGGGTTAGGATTAGGGTTAGGGTTTATTCTGTTGCCGAGTGTTACCCCTCTCTCTATTATTATTATATTTTCTGAGACGTTTTATACCTGTAATACTCCTGACACGGTGGCTAAGTGGTTAACTACGTCGACTGAGGACCTGGGTGCGCCAGGTTCAAATCCAGTTCGTTCTACAGAAACACTTTCATCAAAACCCACACCTGACCTTGTATCTAACCTCATTGAGAGGAGGTAAATAAAATACACCTCTATATCCTCGTTTCTCTCACTCGATCGCACGCGTACTCTGTCTCGCATTATTTCTCTCTTCGCATCAATTTTTCGCTATTTTTATTATTATTATCTCTTAATTTAATACTTCTGACAGATTACTAAGTCATGAATTTTTAATGAGTTTTATTTGCGATTCAAACCAAACCTCAACATCGTCCATTTTATGTTATTTTCTGGCATATGTATTCAGTACACACAAAAAATCATGGCAAATTATCGATTTTCGATGACACAAACAACTTGTTAAAGGGAAAACTATCTAACAAAAAATTCGAAATACTTTTTCCATTTATCACACATATATTACTATTAAAACGGTTATTTAAATCATGATTACTATCTATTCTTTTGAAATACTGTATATATAGTACAGATAAAAGATCCCTAAAATATATTGGTATGCCTAATTTGCATAACTATTTTAACAGTTTATAATAAATTAATGTTTGTTGCTATTTATTTGTAATTAGATTGTCTTATTTTCATATATATATAAATAATTGTTTGTCGCTATTAATAGTTATTAATTAAAGTGATTTAATATAAAAGGTACACCATAAAACCTTTAATAAAATACGTTCATTTTTTTCCAAGGGAGGTAATCCAAATGAAAACTATTAATTCTTAAAATGGCAATAGACTTATATTAAAGATATGTAATATAAAGTAGAACCCTATGTTTAATAGATCGTTTGCAATAGATATTGTGTTTGGTCATGAAATAACCTAAAAGGGTTGATATGGCTGAATCAGTCAAATTAAGAATATAAATGATAATTCATACACTGTCTTGTCCGTGATTGAGTGAGGAATTTTTCTGGGTAGCACATAACTCTTTTTGGCCTTTTTTATTCTATGTTTTTAACATTTAATGAAATTCAGTTTTTGAAGTGGGGCCAAATGATCTACTCAAAATTTATTAGATGGGACGGGTGTGAGTATAATAAACATTTTGGTAAATCTATAGTCTTTAAACCCTTGAATAATGTCTGAGGTTTCGAGAGAATGAAAGCGGCTCCTTGTGTACCTGCGGCTCTAAGCCCTAGACCCCGTATAAACATTTTAATTCTTATTTTTGGTACTCTTATAACTGACGCACCATGTTTCCGTGATTTTGAGTGGTCAACGTTCGGGCAGGTTTCGGAAGCGCCCGAGAGTTGACGAGGCGAAAACTGTCCAACGCTAAATTGAATACTGGCAGCCGATAAATTACGACGAAGAAAATAAAACTAAAATACATAGTATATACAAATAAAGAACCAACAAACCATAGCTAAACAACTTTTCTTTTTTTGTTTGCGTACGAAAATAAGTTTTGTCCAATCACAAATAAAAAATAAGAAAAAATATATTACACTGATCCGTTCGGTGAAAAAGTAAACTATAAGATTAATCATTCAATAAGTAATTAATAAATCCCTTATTCGTCACGTGGATATTGTTTAGTTCAATATCGAGAAATCCTGATTCCTTATATATAATTGTATCACAGTCCATAGTTTTTTTTCACAAATCCGGCTGGCTTAGCAAGCCGAGAGTAAACTCATAGCGTGTCCACGAACAACTGTTAATTATTAGATGATTATTTTTGTTCTCTTTTGTAAAAGGGATGTTTATTAATCAAATGTTTTTAACTAAAATATTATTTTGCTTGTGCACCGGAAAGTTTCAAATGATGATTTTGTTTGATTTGTTAAGCACATGTTATTGTTTATTTTTTCATTTTTCAACGTTTTTTTTGTCAATTTTTTTTGTAACATAAACACAGCAACAACTGTTTTTAAGCACATTTTTTTTCTTAATTTAACGACAGCAGACTGTTTATAAGCAACTGTATGTTGGTTATTAGTTTTGTCAACTCCCGGGCGTTTCCGTAACTTGCCCGAACGTTGCCGACGCAAAGTCACGGAAATATGGTGCGTCAGCTATAAGAGTACCTTTAGTTTTAATTAAAGTATCACGTTGTATTTATGGATGACAACCGAGAACACAGACCACCAAAATAATAATGTAGCCCGTTTGATCAAAATGAAATATGCTTATCCAAGTAAATAGAGTGATGCAGTTTGAATATAACTATGCTGATGGCGGATAAATAAACAGACGTGAAATACAGCTGCAATCACTGGTTCATTTGTAAAACATCTGCAGCAAGAACTCGTCTATACAACAATCAGCGCAAAGTACTCCCCCTTTTCCTTTGTGTAACCAATACCAAAAGGAATTTCCATGAACAGTTTCTTTCCAAGAACTTCTCATCTGTTGAACACAATACCACTACTGCTGAATACAACATAGTCGTCTTCAAGTCTAATTTTAGAACGTATTAAAAATCATTTTACAATGACGCATTACCTAAATGCTAAACACGTTTCCGTGGATAATTATATTTTATCTATGTGTACTCCATAAATTACCACCATAGACCAGGAAACTTGCTCACTGAGTCGAGACGATGATTAAACAAATAACGGAAAGTATGGTGTGTCTAGAGGTAGTTAAAGATGATAAGTTTACCAAAAATAATTTCAATTTATAGTAGTCTACTTAAACTACCTTCTACCTAATTCGTGAATACATCATGAGGTCCCACCCCAAAACTTTAATTTAATAAAATGAAAAAAAAGTAAGAATACAAATGCCTACCATAGGATTATGATACAAATAATTATCACAAGTATGGTTTTTATTCAGTCCTATGGTATCAAGCCTCCCAGGTTTAATCTTCTCCCTTGGAAGGGGGTATTTTATTGTTTCTTATAACGAGGAATTCCTATGGGGCTGCTAATGCATTTAAGTAGGCTTGATTGGCTTCTCTAAACAACACATGATCTTTTTTATAATTTCCTGGCAAAGAGGTAAATACTATTGTGTTAGGGATTAGATACGGGAGATATGATTCCTATTAAAATCCTGGACAACGTCAGGTCTTCCTACTGATAGACAAATAATTCTCGAAAATACTGGTGTATATGAATCGAACGAACGATATACACTGGCAAACACGTCTCTGCAAACAAAAGTAGAATTAGCTTTGACAACCAAATAAATCGGATTCTATTGTATCCATCAAAAGGTCATTGTATCTAATAATAACCACATTTTTAAATTAGATCTGAAAACGCGCGTGCAAATTAATTTCCGGTCTGGAATTGACTGCCGCCATTGAAATTTGAAACGGTTTCATCATTTTCAGAACTTGCTAATGCGATATCAATTTTAATTCCCTGTCTAGCGTCACTCAAGTCCGAATTTTGAACCAATGAACCATGGCTGATGTTAATGCCATCCCTCGTGCAATTGCAGTCGTGTCGTCAGCTTTTAGGTTTTATTTCATCATTTTTATTACTATTTCTTACAAAAAAAAAGTCTTTTATATTTGAATTGTTCAGGAGGGACATTTCGCATTACGATCGGCTTAATGTGTCATTTTCCTCTTGCTGTTTGAGCTGTTTAATAGTTAAAATGTCTATTTAAAATTGTTTTTTGTATTTTTTCGCTGTTAAAGTTTTACATAATAATGGCTTTGATTTTATTTTTTATCCTTTTATGTATTGCGACTACATCCCCGTCGATTTGTGTGTTGTTAGATTTAAAATACTAAAGTGACCACGAGATTAAAAGCAGATACAATCAAATTTTGTCTGGTGACTAAACTTATACAGTAAAATCGATTCACTACAAACGAGTATTATAATTGATAACATCATTCTAAAAGTTATTAAGTATTAAAGAAAAAGGTGGCACTTAATGTATAATTACAAAAACATATATATATATATATATATATATATATATATATATATATATATATATATATAACATTTAAATGTTGAATTAAATTAAAGATGATTGAATTATCGTTTAATAATAATTAATACTGATAATATAAAGCTCAATATCTTGAATAGAGCAATCAATTCTAGAGATGAAAGATGAGAATAAAAATTGTAAAGATACAATATTTATTAGAATATCAAAAGTTCAGAGCAAGGAGCTTCATATCCTTAATCCATGGATTTTCAAAGATAAACTATATATATATATAATTTATTTAAAACTATACGTTACATATTTAAGAGTCGTAACGCAGTTTAATCCAAAAAGACTGACATTTTAAATTAAAAAAAACGTCTATAGCCCATAAAGAATATTTAGGGTCTCAAAACGAAAACAACAGGGAGACGCCATTTCTCCCTGTTGTTTTCGTTTCGAGACGTTGAAAATTCCTCATAAGCTATAAACGTTTTTTAACCCTTTTAATAAGTCAGTCTATTTAGATCAAACCGCGGAAATATGTAGCGTATAGTTTTTAAATAAACTATTTGTATTTATCTCTCACCTTTTTGCGATCGAGCACTTTATTGATTTCTTTTCAAGATAATCTGACGCACTTATATATATATATATATATATATATATATATATATATATATATATATATATATATATATATATATATATATTTTATTTTTTAATATTTTAATGCAACTTTAGTTCCTATATAATTTTATTGCTAACTACCATATTGCAGAATGGTTCTTAGGTGTAGTGTTTAGATAGTATTATTATTTTTTTAATTTTTTTTTATTATTGTTATAATTTATGTTATTTGATATGCAAATTACTATATCATACGGTAGTCTTAAGGGTAATATATGATTATTATTATTTCATTATTATTATTATTATTATTATTATTATTATTATTATTATTATTATCATTTATTTATGTATATATTAGTGATATTTTAAGCTGAATTATTTCGACACTTGATTATTGGGGAAATAGTAGTATAATCAGTACCATTGGAGATCCATGAATATTATAACTGTCCCGTTTTTAAATCTCCGAAACAGTTACATGATAAACAGCTGATGATCCCCGTGTTAATATTAGACGCTTAAGGTCTCCTGTTTTTGTTTCACTCTTAGATAATTAACCCCCCCTTTTTTTATTTACTTATATTTTTTCATTTATTAATTTTCCAACGAATGTTAAGTCTGAAATATCTTGGATTTAGTTAGTTTGTCTGGGAATTTAAACTGTATTTTACGTTTTCTTTTTTGTTTTTTTTAATGACTCAAAGCTTCTTTAGACTATATATATTGTGTGTGTGTGTATTTAGCTAGCATTTTCTCATTTATGCAAACATTGTAAAGAATTACAGAATTCGACTGTTTAATTATACCTTTTTTCTACTTTTTCAATTTTTCCGATTGTCTTTTTTGTTCTGAGATGCAAACCAGCGTTGCTGAATTTAAATCGTTAACGACTTCCTGGAACTATGCGAAAAACGTTCTATGCGCGTTTCTCCGCCGTCTTTTTAAAATTCTCTTTTTTTCCAGCTTTTTTGTTCATTAGCTTTTGACACCTAAGGATGATTCGACGAAGAATCGAAAAGGTTCGTGAAACCTGTGAAATATATTGAACTTTTATTATTTTTTTTTGATTTTAATACAAAAAAGACCATAAGAAGAATTGAAAAAATAGAAAAAGTATGATTAAACAGACGAATTCTGTTATTTTTAACAATGTTTGCATTTTCACGTGTGACTTTTCAAACTATATATATATATATATATATATATATATATATATATATATATATATATATATATATATATATATATATACATATATATATACATATATACATATACATATAGGCATATATATAATATTCCTCCCTACCTATATGTATATATATATATATATATATATATATATATATTTATTAATTGAAACAATCGGAAATTTATATATACATATATATATTTTATATAATAATAAATAGTTAACTCCCCCTTTTAGATAATTTAATTAATTAGAGTTGCGTACCTTTAATTATGTTCTACATATAAAAATAATATATATAAATATAAAAATAATATTTTATTATTATAAATTTTATTTTATTTTATTTTATTTTATTTTTCCCCTCCTTTCTTTCTTTCTTTCTTTCTTTTTATTCTCTCTTTTCTTTCTTTCTTTCTTTCTTCCTTCCTTATCGTTCTTCACTTCTAAATATAGAATCTCTTACTTAACGGATTTTGCTGATCTAAGCGTCTCGCCGGCCCTCCATTTCAAAATTCTGTGTACATAGCGTTTCATAACGGTTATAAGTGTTTTTTGAAGAAATTCCATCATTTACTATTTCAGACTATGCTGAAGAAGACGGAATCGGGAATTAAACCCGTTTCTTGTCAGAAACCACTGGTCCATGTGTGATTAAAATCTGTATTTAAAAATAAAAATATTACGCTCTTAATTTAATTTAATTGAGCACTCTACTGGTATTTCCCTTTTATTCTTTTTTGAGTATACCTTTATACTTTATATATATATATATATATATATATATATATATATATATATATATATATATATATATATATATATATATAGCCTTTTAGAAAGATGTACTTACTAGGCTACAGAAAAGTTTGATAATATACAAATTCAAATGTCAGTTTTAAGCTGACAATGTTGGTCGTACTGTTCACCGCTTTAAACTCAGAGTGGTCCAGTATAGCTCTGCATGTTTTCGCAGATCACGTGTCGTAACGAAGAATATATCGACGGACGCATACGAGTCTCTACAAAGAACATCCGGGTGTTTACAGAGCACATCCGGACGCTCACAAGTCCACGAGTCATCTATTGGACATCACTTGTATAATAAAAAGTGCTGTGAGGCGTATTCCGATGGTTGTTTTCGCATTGTACACAAGACCCGTTCCAAACACTATCTCATGGTTTTGGAGGCCGTGAGTGTAACAATGCAAAGCCGTCGCTCTGTAGGCAAAAAGAGTTGTCTCACAAATTGGACTTATTTAGAGACCTCTAAAAAATAATTTGCCTCTGTCACGTCCATATATTGCCGTTTCTGTTTATAATGGCGATATTCAATGTCTTCGTTTTTTTTCTCTCAACGTTACTCTTTTCCCCGTTTTTAAGCGATATTCGCCGACGTTTCTCTTGAAAATGTGTCGGTTGAATGGTACATTGGGATTTAGTTTGCTAGTTTTAGTCGAACTTTAGAAAAAAGAACAATAGAACAGGATATAGGAAGGAAGTAACACTAACCACACCTTTGTTCGTAGAAGCCCAACGATTGGCTGAGAGAACAACAAAGAATCCGATTGGTTAACTAGCCAGCCGTGTATATAAAAACACCCGGCAAAAATAACTCCATGCATTTTAGCCTTAAGATTACACCCGGGGATGAAACGCGGGAGCCTCTGTGTACCTTAATTGCCATAAATATATTTTCATAGCTTACTACCTAGCCCTACTTACGTATCGAGCACTGTTGAAGTAAATACTGAAAATTGATACATAAACAATTATATCTCCTTATAAAATTGTATGTGGATACATGAAATACTAATATATATATATATATATATATATATATATATAGTTATCCAGGTAAAATAAACATGAACATCCACAGAATAGTAATCCACAGAATTTCAACCGGGCTTATAAAAAGTGATCAATATCAAATAAAGCTTATATATGTATATATATATATATATATATATATATATATATATATATATATATATGATTATTGTTATTCATACAGACATGTACAAAATCTGCGACATTGGCATGTCGATGTTATCGATCTATAGTAGTTAAGGACTGAGATATCAGACAGAATTAGAATACGATATTTACTTCAGATCATTTCATAGCAAATATGATCAGAGGTAAGGATCGAAGTCTATTTCTTTATGTAGATACACGAAATAATAATAATTATATATATATATATATATATATATATATATATATATATATATATATATATATATATATATATACATGAAGAATCTGAATGCAAAACGCAATAAACGCCATTTTAAAATATACATATGCATATATCTATTATGTGCCGATAAAAACACATCTACATTATACGATGAAATTACTTCTATCCTCTTTGCAAGATTTCTAGAAAAAGCGTATCTCGAATGCTCACAGCATCGAAAAAGTTCCGCAATGTCATTTTATTGTCAAACGAAATATGATGGAATGAATTAGACGCCTTGAGGCGACACAAAGATACAGTGCGAGTAGAAAATTGACATTTTTACCAGGTTGGATTATCATCTTTGGATCCTTCTATAGGGAGGAAAAGAATGGGACAAATGTTAACACAAATAGATCCTCCTCCTCCTCTTCCTCCTCTTCCTCCTCCTCTTCCTCCTCCTCTTCTTTCCTCCTCCAGAAAGGGGTTCTAAATTGGATTAATCTAATGGATAACACGCAAGTATGCGTGAGCACTTTGGAAATCTTAAGTCGTGTGGTGGCTCGTCTGCTTGACTACACGCGGATTAAGAGAGATTTAAGACGAAACCTTAATGCACGCTGCAGGAGAACCACGCACGCCGTGAATATTTATTTTAGAAAAAGGAGAACACGTGTTATCGCGAGAAAGTAGAGAAAAGTTTCCTTTTTTATGAAATTTATTTTAATCTTCAAGAACTCAGAGAATTATTCAATTTTGATGGAATTAAAGTCATGTATTATTAGATTTTATACGCAATACAAGTTTGGAACTTTAGCATTTTGGTATGTTTTTTTAGGAATAGGTATTGAAGATAATTTGCGTACTTACGTCATCGATTCCGAGTTTTACCGAAGACTCCCAAGATTGGGGAAGGTTAACGAACTTCATCGAACAACCCGAACGTATAACTTTGGTTATTCGGACTACATTTCTCATCTTGAGTGTTATCATCACAACGTTTCGGCCGCTGTAACCTCCGGCCTTCTCGATGTTTATCTCTTCAAACTCGGGAATATTTCTGTCGAACTCGGGAATCTGGACGAAATTTCGAACAAAACCCTTTCTTTAATCCACGGGAGCAGTGGATATAGTACTAAGTAAAATTCAGTTCGAAGTGATAGTCATCTGAAGGTTGAAGGTTGAAGGTTCAATCCTCAGTGCGGGATATACGAAGAATTGCGAATTACTGAAGACTTCTCCCAGTCATGGCTGATGGAACAAGAACATGCTATCCCCGGGGATTAAATAAAGGGTTCCGTTCGAAATTCAGTTCAGATTCCCGAGTCCGACAAAAATATTCCAGAGTTCGAAGAGATACACATGAAGATGGCCGGAGGTTACAGCGGTCAAAACGTAGTGATGATAACACTCAAGATGTGAAATGTAGTCCGAATAACCAAAATTATACAAATTATCAATCCTTATTAAAAAAATTCAGAAATATAAAACCTGAATGTATTATTAGCGTTTTCACTTAATTCAAGAAACTGTCGTTTTTATCTAGTATTTAACTCTAACCCAAACCCTAACCCTAACCCTAACCTAAATTTTAGATACAGTTCGGCAAAAATCGGTTCTGTGCGGTTCGTAGTGTGTCGAAGCATCGGAACTTAATTCGGTTTTTTCCGTTCGCAGTCGGAATTATTCACATCACGCCTACGTTACGACTGCAAATCTCTGGATACCTATTCCTAAAGTGTACCAACATTTATAAAAAAATATACGTGTAACTATGTATGAGAAGTTTTAAATAAGGATTGATAATTTTGATTATTTGGATTATTCGGATGACTGTTTCATCTTGGATGTAATTCTAACAACGTTTCGGCCGATGTAACCCCTGACCTTTTTGGAACGTGGTAATCTTTACTTCGAACTCGGAAATGTGTAAGGGTTTTCAAACAGAACCCTTTATTTTATCCACAAGGTCGTTTGTGCTCGTTCCGTCTAGAAGTTTAACTAATACGTAATTGTATTCGTAGTATCGCTATACTAAGGATTGAACCATTAACCACCATAAGACTGTAACTTAGAACTGATATACTTAGAACTTTTATCCGTTGCGCCACTGGTCCTTGCGTACAATCCTAATATGAATTTTAGGAGCCTTACAGCAATTATTATTTTAGATATGTAGTCTTACAACTTATTACTACTTATTCTCATATATATATATTTCACACCGGGGAACATAATTCATAAGATAAAGTTATCGATAATTACCATTTACTTATTTCTATGTTAATTCAGTAATACTTTATGTAATGGTGATCCACCGTATTTCGTCACTACATTAACTCATCCTGACTCTATGAATAGTGATAATGGTAGGAATTAGATTATTTAAATCGATTGTCTGATTTTATATTTAATCAATATTTATTAGCTATACTTAACCCCTATAAAACATTTATTCTCACTCTCCCATTTTACACCGGGAAACCTATTTCATGGGATAAAGTTTTCTATAATGATCGTTTACATATTTCTATATTAATTAAATAATACTTTATGTTATGGTGATTGTGTCACTACATAGACTCATCCTAACTCTATGAATAGTGATAATAGTGGTAATATGAAAGCCGCTATAAACGATATAAAGGGACTATCTGTCAACACATTACATCTGTAGTTTCTGTAAATACATACTCTTGTTAGATACACTCTTGTCTTATTTCTTTGCAGGCTTTAAGACAGTAACACTTTAATTATTTTTCTTTCTTTCAGTAGATTCTTTAAAAGATTAGGTGTATTAGCCAACAAGAATACGGTAAAGATATAACTGATACCCACCCTTGCAAGCGCATAGAAATATAGAATATTAGATATAGAAAGATTCTATATTTCTTAATTTTTGAGATGAGGATTGATAATTTGATATAATTTTGGTTATTTCGACTACATTTCTCATCTTGAGTGTTATCATCACAATGTTTCGACCGCTGTAACATCTTATCTTCTTCGAGCTCTGGAATATTTCTGTCAAACTCGGGAATCGGGACGGTATTTCGAGCGAAACCCTTTATTTAATCCACTGGGGTAGCATGTTCTTATTCCATCAGCCATGACTGGGAGAAGTCTTCAGTAATTCGCAATTCTTCGTATATCCCGCACTGAGGATTGAACCTTCAATTTTCAGATTACTATCACTTAGAACTGAATTCAACTTTGTACTATATCCACTGCGCCACGGGTCCGCTGAAACAAGAGCATGCTACCCTGTGCTTCTGTCTTACTCTCTCTCTCTCTCTCCCTCTCTCTTCCGCGTACACAAGTGAACTGTCGCTCTGATGTTTTATGTTGACGCCCCTTATTTTTAAATAAATAGTTCTTACAAACTAACATCAGTCTCCGAGTGCTTTATCTACAGATATTAAATAAGTTGGGCACGTGTGTATAAAGGATTTATACATCTAGCTGAGTAAACAACGAAGACACGTGTGTACAAACGATTTATACACTCAATTGAGTTAACAACGAGGCCACGTGTGTATGAAAGATTTATACACCCAGCTGAGTTAACAAGGAAGGCACGTGTGTATGAAAGAGTAATACACCCAGCTGGGTTAACAACGAAGACACGTGTGAATAAAGGATTTATACAACAAGCTCAGTTAACTACGAGTATTCGGTGTGTATAAAAGATTTATACACGCAGTTGAGTTAACAGCGATGGCACGTGTGTATAAAGGATTTATACACCCAGCAGAGTTAACAACGGGGACACGTACGTATAAAAAGATTTAAACACCCAACTGAGTTAACAACGAGGACACGTGTATATAAAGGATTTATACACCAAGCTGAGTTAACAACGAGGACACGTGTGTATAAAAGATTTATACACACAGCTGAGTTAACAACGATAACACGTGTACATAAAGGATTTATACACCCAGCTGAGTTAACAACGAGGACACGTGTGTATAAAAGATTTATACACACAGCTAAGTTAACAACGAGGACGCGTGTGTATAAAGGATTTATACACCAAGCTGAGTTAACAACGAGGACACGTGTGTATAAAAGAGTTATACACGCAACTGAGTGAACAACGAGGACACGTGTATATAAAGGATTTATACACCAAGCTGAGTTAACAACGAGGACACGTGTGTATAAAAGATTTATACACACAGCTGAGTTAACAACGATAACACGTGTACATAAAGGATTTATACACCCAGCTGAGTTAACAACGAGGACACGTGTGTATAAAAGATTTATACACACAGCTAAGTTAACAACGAGGACGCGTGTGTATAAAGGATTTATACACCAAGCTGAGTTAACAACGAGGACACGTGTGTATAAAAGAGTTATACACGCAACTGAGTGAACAACGAGGACACGTGTATATAAAGGATTTATACACCAAGCTGAGTTAACAACGAGGACACGTGTGTATAAAAGATTTATACACACAGCTGAGTTTACAACGAGGACACGTGTGTATAAAATATTTATACACGCAACTGAGTGAACAACGAGGACACGTGTATATAAAAGATTTACACACCAACCTGAGTTAACAACGATGACACGTGTGTATAAAAGAGTTATACACGCAGCAGTAAGTGAAAATAAAACATAGAAGATATGTTTTGTGAACTGCATTAGACTTGAAGGAGAACTTATTTCATTTCTTATCTGGAATTGAAACCGCGACACTAGTCCCGTTTCTTTTCAGACAAAACTAGTACATAAAGAGTATGTGATCTAGGACTGATGTTGTATAGATTTGAATGTGGCTATCGATGCTGTTTCGCTTTCGTGCTCAGGCCTGACGATGTCATTAAACATCCTATTCTTCGAGTAGCTAGTATACCCATAAATAGGTTATTTTTACTAATGATTTACCGCTTATCAAAGTCCCTCGAAGATAAGGGGTAATAAGTTCGTTAGGTAGAGGGTGAGAAAACACCGTAATGATTGATAACGATGGTTGACACTGGGCAGAATTTTATTTAAGAGTACGTCTCAACGAGAATTTGTTTACATTGGACTTGAAAACGGGAATATTGTAGTCAGCTGTAAAGAAGCCGCATGGTACTATGTTCCACAGAAGGAAGTTGTAGAAAAACACTTTGTTTATGGAAGTTCCGTTTTTTCTATGTACACGAAGGTAGAAAGACAAATTATTGACAGTGGTTGTAGCATGACGAGTTTTAGTTCTGAATGTCTGAGAAACCAGCAAATCAGGGGTGAGAGTGAACAGTGGCTTCACAAATATAGCCAGAGCAGCTTCATAGGCATTTAACGATAGAGAGCCATCAGACGAGTGCCAATAAACCAACCTATTCTCAAGGAGAGAAGGGAACATCTCAAAAGCATGCTCCTTATAGGTGTGAACAAGACTACACCTAAAACCAAAAGTGCAAGGGGCATTTTTTACTTCAATTCATCCCAGACAAAGAACTTTACTACTGAAACGTAAGGTGCTACTGTAGATTAGGGGCAATAATTATGGGGAGCATCCTAAGTGAGGAGTTTTGCAGCGAGATATTTGTATTCATTACATTTGAATTTCTGCATGTCGCTACAGCCAGGGAAACAGAGGGCAGATAAGGTGTTTTAAGGCCTCAGATCAAGGAGAGAAGCTATTAGATTAGAGACCTCCACAGTAAATGGATGGAATTTGACTGATTGTCGGATTAATCGGGTGTATTTACGCCGAGGGTCGCTAGAACATCAAGTTCATCGGAGCATACACCATTGGATTACTTGTAAAATCAAGCACAGAGATGTAACATTGCGACGATGTGACAATGGCTGGAGATTGGTGAATAGTGAAGGACCAATTAGAGTCGAAACTCTTTTTCGGACCATGTCTAAAAGGGAGAGACTAGTTGATAGTGTTCGAGCCCAGATGTGACAACAATGGTCCATGTATTGGCGGATGGTGGCCTTCTAAAGATATAGGATACTGGCAGATATAAGAAGTGTTTTAGCACGGTATAGAGTGCACACTTTCCTTGCAGCAATCCTGCCAATGTTTTTTGAATTTTGTTTTTTATGATATTTCACTCCCAAACAAGGCAGGATGCCACTGTAAAGGCAAGGGGCTACTGAGAATTAGGGAGTAAGTTTAGGGTATCATTCTAAGTTTGGAGCTGTGCAGCGAGATGTCTGTTTACATTAGTTTTAAACCTCTACATGTCGGTACTGTCGGGGAAACAGGGGGCAGGAAGGGAGTTCCAGAGGCCAGCAATACTAGGAAAGAAGCTATTGGAGTATAAGGCTCTTCGACATCTGAGGACTTCCACAGTGAATGGGTGGGATTTAGCTTATTGTCGAGTTGGTCTAATGAATTTACGTCGAGGGACACCAGAGTAGCCAGTTCATCGGAGCATAGTCCATTGAAGTATTTGTAAAACAAGAACAATAATGCAACATTGCGGCGATGGGATAGGGGCTGCGATGTATTGCGATGTATTAGTTCTAATTTATGTTATCTGTGGATTTTTGATACGATAATCGGTAATTAAATCCGTTTGTCACGTCTGCGATGTATTTGTTCCAATTCACATTATCTGTGGATTTTAGATGATGTATCCTCGATTGGTATGAGTATTTTCCTATCATCTTTCCGATGACGATTTATATAGAAATACAGGCAATAGATGCGTTTGGATCTCCATTGCCGATTTTATAGTCCGTGACGGTAACTATTACGCCAAACACAGACCCTCTACTTCACGTCGAAAAGCTAATCAGACATTTTCAAGTAACGAATCATCGAAAAAATATCAGCAAAATTGAATGCAAATATTTTCCAATTTTAAAGGCAATTAGTTATAAATATGAATCAGAAAACAAACAAACAAACAAACAAAAATCCGCAAATGCGCAACATCTGATTTTATATTCAATTTTTAATTTGTCGGGAAAAAAGAGGTCGTCGCTAGTTGAGGAAAATGCATTAATAATTTAGCGAAAAGCAAAGTTGATCTTCAACATGTGTGAGAAGCTTTGGAGGTCGAATTCTGCGTCAGAAACCTGCAGCATCAGGAACAAAAGGTTGAGCGTACACAACCATCATGATTTTATTTCTAACAAGCGTGGATAGCGGTGTTGCCCGGGATAAGTGAGGAACTCCGTGTCTTATTACACCCAGCACTTTACGACGTCTTATCATATTGTTATTATCTAAACTAGTCTCTTACACTCACACCATCCTAGTAACATTGGTACGAAGATAAATTTGAAGATAAATTTGATTGGTACGAAGATAAATTTTAAGATAAATTTGAAGATAAATTTGATTGGTACGAAGATACATTTGAAGATAAATTTGATTGGTACGAAGATACATTTGAAGATAAATTTGAAAGTAAATTTGATTGGTACGAAGATACATTTGAAGATAAATTTGAAGATAAATTTGATTGGTACGAAGATAAATTTGAAGATAAATTTGAAGATAAATTTGATTGGTACGAAGATAAATTTGAAGATAAATTTGAAGATAAATTTGATTGGTACGAAGATAAATTTGAAGATAAATTTGAAGATAAATTTGATTGGTACGAAGATACATTTGAAGATAAATTTGAAGATAAATTTGATTGGTACGAAGATACATTTGAAGATAAATTTGAAGATAAATTTGATTGGTACGAAGATAAATTTGAAGATAAATTTGATTGGTACGAAGATACATTTGAAGATAAATTTGAAGATAAATTTGATTGGTACGAAGATAAATTTAGAAGAAAGAGAAATAAGACACCGTTATAAATTCTGGTGAATTTATTTCTACGAAGTTTTGATTTTTTCAATATGATTTTTGTTGTTATATTTTACGCTATTACATTTTTGACTTCAATAAATGAAGAGTTCAAATGCAAAACGCGGTAAATTCAAATTCTGTGAATTGAAAAGAATAAAAAGACGATAATAGCAAAGTTAGACTTACAAAAAAAACTTAGTTCACCCCAAACAAAGCAAGTTGCCACTGTAGACGTAAGGGGCTACTGAGAATTATGGTGAAACTTTAGGTCGTAATCCTAAATTGGGAGCTGTGCAGCGAGATGCTTGTTCACATTAGTTTTAAATGTCTGCATGTCGGTGAAGTCCGGGAAACAAGGAGCAGTGACGGAGTTCCAAAGACCAGCAGCTCGATAAAAGAAGCTATTGCGGACCTCCACAGTGAATAGATAAGAATTAGCTGATTGTCGCGTTGGTCGAGTGTATTTACGTCGAGGGGGTAATCAGAGCAGCAAGTTCACCGGAGCACAGTCCATAGAAGTATCTGTAAAACAAGTACAAGGATGCAACATTGCAACGATGGGACAGGGGCTGGTATACTTGGTTGATAGTGAGGGACCTATCAGATTAAAGACTAGTTTTTGGACCTTGTCTAAGAGCGAGAGACTAGTGGATGGTCCACCAGCCCAGATGTGGCAACAGTACTCCACTGTTGCCACTGTAGACGTAAGGGGCTACTGAGACTTCGTGGTAAAAGTTTGATAGGTCATTCTAAATTGAGAACTGTGCAGCGAGATGCTTGCTCACATTATTTTTAAATTTCTGCATGTCAGTACATTCATGATAACAGGGAGCAGCGAGGTAGTTCCAAAGACCGGCAGCTCGAAGAAAAGAACCTATTGGAGTAGAAGGCTTTCCGGCATCTGAGGACCTCGAAAGTAGAATAGATGGGATTTAGCTGATTGTTGGGTTGGAAGCCACTTGATGTAAGGAGCTAAAAAAATACTACTTCAAGGTCAAAAACACCCAACAAAAAATGCAATATGGATAGACTCCGACCCAGTAAACAACAATTATTTCCCCTTTGTTAGAAACATCGCACATGGAATGTTAGAGCTAAAGGATAAAATAAGGGAAGCGAGAGTTACAATGCTGCTGAAAATAAACCCAACGTCTACTTTATACTCTCCTCTTTAGGTATTTGTTAAGCGTTTCACTTCACTTTGATCAGTTGGCCGTTAGGCTCTCTATGTACTCCGTGTTGGTGTCTGTAGTCGTCATATCGCGCTTCACGACACTGTGATACCCCAACTGTGACTACCAGTTGGGTATCTTTCGTGAGGCCATTTCTACATACAGGAGATCTTTGCGAATACGGTTATATGGCATACAATAGACGTGGCCCAGCCAACGTAATCTACGCTGTATGAGCAGTAGGAACATGCTGGGCTGACCTGCTAGAAACATGACCTCATTGTTAGGTACCCTGACTTCCATGTTACTCCGAGGAAGCGGCACATGTTTCTCGGGAAGGCGGTTAGACGCTTTTCGTGCCTGGCATGTTTCTCTGAGTTTCACTGCAATACTAACTAATTAAACAATTAGTCAATTATTTTGGCAACAGAAAAGTTCTAAAAGCTATTTAAAAAGACGGTTAGAAAATGTTTCATATATATACCGTCTGATTTTGTGTCAAAGGCGACTGTAAACACGGATATGGTAGTCATCATCAAGACCTCCGCTGGCAAGCTGTTCGATAGAGCAGAAAGACGAACAGAGAATGCTGCTTCTTTTATGTTAATACGAAAGAGACGATTTTACATCTTCTGTGAGTTAGGGTTAGGGTTAGGGTTAGGGGACCGCGATTACGTGTTAGGTGTATAGCAGTGTGATGTCGACACAATCATTGAACACATACATATCTATTATGTTCAATGCATGGAACTGATTAAGAATTCGCGTATCTAGTAGGTCGTTATCCATAAACGGGTTAAGTAATTTTTCGAGCTTCGATAAAAACGCATTTGGATAACGAGATTACAGAAACGTCTCGCGTGATTTAAATAACGACTGGTGTTCGTTCATTGAATTAATTTCAAGTCAGAATAATATGCAAAAGCGATAAATTGCTTTCGTTTTTCTCTTTATTTATGGTTGATCGCGCCGAAATTCTGTCGCTTATTTGTTTGTGTGGAAAAGACTCAATAAAAGAAAGACAATTACACACGAGAATTTTGTAATGTTTATTTTAAAGAGATTTCTCACTCGAAATATAATTCAATTAATATCTGTGACTCGAAAACGCTAGTTTTCCTATAAACAATCCTGATTCGTTTCCCGAATAAAAAAAAGGTCAGATTCGAAAGTAAACTGTATTAAACGAAGCATTCAGACTACTGTTCTAGTCGTTGATATTATTCTGAAAACGTTTCGGCCGATATAATCCCCGAGCTTCTTCGGGTGCGCCTGCTCGAACTCGTGAATCTTTATGTCAAACTGAAAAATCTGTACGAAATTTCCAACATTAACGTTTTATTTAATCTACTGGGTACATTGTTCTCGTTCTGCCAGCCATAACCGCGTAGAAATTTTAAAATTTTTTAAAAACTAAGTTCACCCCAAACAAGACAAGTTGCTACTGTAGACGTAAGGAGCGACTAAGTGGATCTTTTGGGGGTCATCCTAAATTGGGAACTGTGCAGCGAAATGCTTGTTCACATTATTTTTAAATTTCTGCATGTCGGTACAGTCTGGGGAAAAAAGAACAGGGGGAGGTACAAAATCCGGCAGCACGAAGAAAGAATTTAGTGGAGTAGAAGACTCTCCGACATCTGGGAGCTTCCACAGTGAATGGATGAGATTTAACTGATTGTCGGGTTCATCGAGTGTATTTACGTCGCCCCCTCGAGCAGAGCAGTAAGTTCATCGGAGCACATTCCATTGAAGTACTTGTAAAACAAGCACAAGGATGCAACATTGCGGCGATGGGACAGGCCTGGAGCTTGGTGGATAGTGAGAGACTTATTGGATTAGATACTCTTTCTTGGACCTTGTCTATGAAGGGGAGACTAGTGGATGGTGCACCAGCCCAGATGTGACAACAATACAACGTGCATGGGGGGATGGTGGCTTTGTAGAGACATAGGATACTGTCAGGTGTGAGAAGTGTTCTATCTCAGTAGAGGGAGCTCATTTTCTTTGCAGCAGCGTTGGCAATGTCTTCTAATTATTTATTCCAATTTGTTTCAATTCATGTTTCCTGTAAATGTTAGGCCAAGGAATTTGAACGTTGGACTCTCATGTAGGGTGTTATTAGCCATGGCAATCGGTGGTTGAAGGGGTTTCTTAAGTAATTTTTAAATATACACTTAGTATGGCTTGGAGTGAGGATTGAAGCCTCCACCTCCTGAAGACTGTCACTTAAAACTGAGTATTACGTCGGACTTTTTCCGTTTCGAAACAGATCTATGAGTGGCACTCGGCCTTGTTTAGTGGTTGCACAAAATTTAACAAAAATAACATATACGTTTGCTGTTAAAAGTAATAACAAAAACCATTTGTGTTACTGTTTTCTCTTTTTTGTCTCAAATTTGTCTGTTTTCTCCTTCCATAGTTTACTTGGCGTGATCCTCCATTCTTATCTTCTTGGGCTTCGATGGAACATTTTTTTTTTCAGATAATCTTCGCATCTTCATGACAAGGTCGGTTTTCATCGTGAAATGCGTAAAGAGAATGGACGCATTTTAGATGAGCTCATGTCTGTATCCATCTGTCAGTCCATCACGTTTACTATTTTCATTTGTCTGTTACAGTAAAGTTTAAAATAGTATTTTTCTTGGTCTGTTACGGTTAAGTTTGAAATAGTGATTTTCATTTGTCTGCAACAGTTAAGTAATAAATTACATTTTCGTTGGTCTGTCACGGATTAGTTGTGAATAGCATTTTCGTTGGTTTGTCACGATTAAGTTTGGAACATCATTTTCGTTGACGTGTCACGGTTAAATTTGAAATAGCATTTATGATGGTGTGTCACGGTAATGTTTGAAAATATTATTTTCATTGGTTTACCACGGTGAAGTTTGGAATAGCATTTATGATGGTGTGTCACGGTAATGTTTGAAAATATTATTTTCATTGGTTTACCACGGTGAAGTTTGGAATAGCATTTATGATGGTGTGTCACGGTTATGTTTGAAAATATTATTTTCATCGGTTTACCACTGTTAAATTTGAAATAGCATTTATGATGGTGTGTCACGATAATGTTTGAAAATATTATTTTCATTGGTTTACCACTGTTAAATTTGAAATAGCATTTATGATGGTGTGTCACGGTTATGTTTGAAAATATTATTTTCATTGGTTTACCACGGTAAAGTTTGGAATATCATTTTCTTTCGTCTGTCACAGTTAAGTTTGAAATAGTGCTTTTCATTGTTCTGCAACGGTTACGTAATTAATAGCATTTTCTTTCGTCTGTCACGAATTAGTTGTAAATAGCATTCAGTTGGTTTGCTACGGTTAAGTTTAAAATAGTATTTTCATTGGTTTACCACGGTAAAGTTTAAATTGTATTTTCGTTGGTTTTTACGGTTTAATTTGAAATAGCATTGTGGTGGTGTGTCACCGTTATGTTTGAAAATAGTATTTTCATTGGTTTGCCACAGTTAAGTTGGAAATTTAATTTTCATTGGTCTGATACTGTAAAATTTGAAATAGAATTTCCAATAGTATGTCACAGGTTATGTGCTAAAAAATTATTTCCATTGGTCTGCCAAGGTTAAGGTTGGAATATCATCTTTTCTAGTCTACCACGGTTAAGTTTTGAATATATTTTTCGTTCGTCGTTCACAATCAAGTTTAAAATAGAGTTTTCTTTGGTCTGTCACAGTTAAGTTTTAATTAGTATTTTCATTGGTCTGTTGCGGTTAAGTTACAAAACTGAATTCTCCTTTGTCTGTCACAGTAAAGTTACAACAGGTGATTTACTATTGGTCTGCAACGGTTAGGTAATAAATAGCATTTTTATTTTGTCTCTACCGAATAAGTTGTAAATAGAATTTTCGTTTGTTTGCAACGATTAAGTTTGAAATATAATCTTGGTAGGTCTGTCACGGTTATTAAATTAATAGAATTATCGTTGGTATGTTACCGTTAAGTTTAAAATAGATTATTATTGGTCTGTTACGGTTAAGTTTAAAATAACATTTTTAAATCTACTATGTAAACTATTTAAGTAACGTTCTTGTAAGGTCTGTCATGTTCCCTAAAGAAATATCGTTTTTGTTGTATGTCACGGTTAACCTTGCAATAGCCTTTTCGCCAGTCTATAAGGTTTATCTTTTTAAAACTATTTTATTGAGTCCGTTACGTTTAAAATATAATTTTTGTTAGTCTGTCACGCTTACATTTGAATTATTATTTGTGTTGTTGTGTGACGCTTTCGTTTTAATTAGAATTTTCCTTGGTCTGTCACGCTTACATTCAAATCATCCTGTACATTAGTCTGTCACGCTCACATTTGAATTATTATTTGTGTTGTTGTGTGACGCTTTCGTTTTAATTAGAATTTTCCTTGGTCTGTCACGCTTACATTCAAATCATCCTGTACATTAGTCTGTCACGCTTACATTTAAATTCACATTTTCGTTGGTCTGACACGTTTACATTCAACTTTGATTTCAGTTGGTCTGTCACGATTAAGTTTGAAGTAGCACTTTCGTCGCGAAACATACCATTTTAATGGATGCAACATAAGAATAGTTTTTATCTGATCAAATTGAAACGATCCTCTCATCACACGTGCATTTCTTGCTTCTATCTCTCGAATTTAACGCAGTTCTCCTTGGATTTTTCTCTTGATCTTCGGAACGCGTTTGTGATTGGCTCATTTTTTATCTTTGTGAAAATGTTTCAGAAAAATAAAAAAATAATTCAGTGAACATTGCTGCGTGTTATATTTTATTCCAGGCTCATTTATTATCTATGGTTTCTCAGCGATTTCACCAGAAAAAATGAAACAAATATCTTTATATTGTCATTGGTCCTTTCATTTCATTATAAACAACAACATCAGAATACATCAAGCAAAATATCTTCTTACTTCTCAAAACGTTTGTATTTCTATAAGAGATTTTTATTCGGCAGTCGGTCAGAGCCAGTTAAGTATGTCAGGCATAAGTTTCTCAATACATTTTTACATTTAAAACTAACTGGTTTCACTTCAAACCTAAATTCATACTCACTACTTGAAATCATTGAACCGAAACTAATCGATCAAAACAAGAAGACAAGACTAAAAAATAGGAAAAATGAGAATAACTACTACTCGATACGAAAATAAAACTGATCTAACAAATTAACAAAACTAATCGGTACACTGACAGAACTAATCGATTATAAGACACGAGTAATCGATAGGTTTAAGGAAACAAAACTAATAGATAATGAGAAAAATCAAATCGATAAGAAAAATGAGAAATTGATAAGAAAACATGACTAATAGATAAGATATAACGATCAAACTTAATCGATAGGTAAACAAAACGAAGCGATAAGAAAACAGACACACCTAATTGATTAAAAAACAAAACTGATTGATGAGAAAACGACAAATGTCATAAGTAAACAAGTAAAACTAATCGATTAGAAGACATAACTAATCGATTAGTAAAAGAAGAAAACACTAAGAGATAAGAAAAAAAAACTAGTCGATAAAAAAGGACAAACTGATCGATGAGAAAATAAAACTTATCTATAATGAAAAGACAAATCTAATCGATAAATCAAGAAAGAAATCAATTAAAAGACACAACTAATGAGAAGGAAAAATAATAATAAGTAAAAAATAGAAAATTAATCGATAATAAGTCAATAAGTATCGCAAAGAAAAAGGCAAAACTAATCGATGAGAAAAAGAAGACACAACTAATCGATAAGAAAATAAAATAAAACCCTCTCTTTCATTCCTTCTGATTTACTCATTGTTCTTTTCACATATTATTCGTTCCTCTGTTCCCAAAGATCTCTTCTTCTAACCGCTGTGAATGTGCGTCTATGTGCGTTTACTGTACGTGCCGTGATCGTCAACTTGTTGTCTGCGTCTGAAGTTGAGACCGGCCGCAGTGCCAATTCTGTGGTCTCAGTCAGTGCAGCAACAGAACGATTCTTCTTCCAATCAAAAGTTCAGTTCCAGTTTAAAACAATTAACTAAGATTTATTTTTCCTCTGACTTGTAATCAGTTCAACCAACACTAAACATAAGTCAAACCGAACAAAGTCAATCCGCTAAAGGATTACAGGGACAACTGGGTGGGGGGCCTAGAACCACAGAAACACAATTGACCCGAACCGACCCTCTCTGCTGGAATATATATATATATATATATATATATATATATATATATATATATATATATATATATATATATATATATATATATAGTATAAAGGAATACTCAATAAAGATATACTCAATAAAGAATAAAAGGGAAATACCAGTAGAGTGCTCAATTAAATTAAATTAAGAGCGTAATATTTTTATTTTTAAATACAGATTTTAATCAGACATGGACCAGTGGTTTCTGACAAGAAACGGGTTGAATTCCCGATTCACGTCGTCTTCAGCATAGTCTGAAATAGTAAATGATGGAATTTCTTCAAAAAACATCCAACTGTTATGAAACGCTGTGTACACCGAATTTTGAAATGGAGAGCCGACGAGAAACGCTTTGGACAGAAAAGCCGTTAAAAGATTCTATATTTAGAAGTAAAGCAAGAAAGAAAGAAAGAAAGAAAGAAAGGAGTGGAAAAGTAAAAAAATTAAATTTATAATAATAAAATATTACTTTTATATTTATATATATTATTTTCATATATATATATGTAGAAAAAGAATTAATTAAGGTACGCAACTCTAATTAATTAAATAATCTAAAAAAAGGGGAGGTAACTATTTATCATTATATAAAATGTATATATATGTTTTTATGAATTACGATCATTTCAATTAATAATTCTCAATTCAAAGTAAAAACATAAATATAGACAAATATATAAATAAAAAATATAAATATAGATAAATATATAAATACATAACTAAAAAATCAATATATACATAAAAAATCAATCAATATATAATTAAAATATCAATATATAAATGAAAAATAAATATATAAATAAATCAATATATAGATAACAAATATAAATAAAAATGCTATATAAATAATAAAATATATATAAATAATAAAATATATATAAATAAAAAATCAATATATAAATAAAAAATCTCTATATAGAGAAAATATAAAAAAATATATAAAAAAATGAAAAATTCAATATATAAATATAATCATAATATGTAAATAAAGAATCAAAAGTCAAAATGTAAATAAAAATATAAATAAAAATATAAATATATAAAATATAAAGATATAAAAATATAAATAAAAAAATATATATAAATATAAATATATAATATATATAAAAATAATAAATAAATAAAAATAAAAATAAATGTAAATATAAAAATCGAAATATAAATAAATCAATATATAAATAAATAAAAATCATATAAAAAAATCATATAAAAATTCAAAAATCAAAATATAAATAAAAAATCAATATATAAAAAAATCAATATATAAAAAAATTCATATGTAAATAAGAATTCAAAATTCATATATAGATAAAAAAATGTATATATATAGATGTATATATATAGATAGATAAAAAAAAAAATATATATAGATAAAAAAATATATATATACATATACATAAATAAAAAATCAATATATAAATATATATAAAAAGTAAATATATAACCATAAATAATCAATCAATATATATATAAATAAATAAATATACAAATAAAAAATCAAAAATAAATAAATATACACATACACATGTACACTTACACACATGCATACGCACACACTCACATACTTATATGCATATGCATACATATACATATATATATATATATATATATATATATATACATTATATACACACTCACACACACACAAACACATGCATGTGTAAATAAAAAAATTATCAATATATAAATATAAATAAAAAATTAAAAGATCAATATATAAATAAAAATCAATATATAAAATTCATATATAAATAATAAATAAATAAATAAATAAAGATTTTAGAAATAAAATTTAAAAATTAAAAATTTAAAAATATTAAAAAATATATAAAAATAATATATAAAAAAATATAATATATAAAAAATAATATATAAAAAAATAATATATAAAAAAATAATAATAAATAAAAATAATATATAAAAAAATAATATATAAAAAAATAATAATATATAAAAAAATATAAAGATATAAAAAAAATTATTATATTAAAAAAATGTAAAAATATAAAAAAAATGTAAAAATATAAAAAAATGTAAAAATATAAAAAAATATAAAAAATTAAAAATTTAAATAAGAAAGAGGGAAAAAATGGAGAAAGGAAAAAGGGCTGTGATCAGGTTCTGTGGAATATTCTGGTTTGGGATGTATGAGATTCCATCGTGGAATCCGCTGTCGCGGAGGGCTTTATTATAATATAATATTCCACGATGGAATCTCATACATCCCAAACCAGAATATTCCACAGAACAACAACCGCAAAAGGAGGAGATCGATTATCTGGTTTTCGCCACCCTTCTCCAGCAGAACAAAATCAAGAGTAGGTCATATTTTTCTCTCATTATTAAACAAACATTTCCCTCCAACAAACAGTTTACATAAGTTTTTCAATAAAAACACCATCAAGGTCAGCTACTCAACCATGCGGCCTATAAGGAGTTACATCACCAAAGAACAAAGCACGGCAGTCGACACCGGATGCTCATGCCAAAATAAAAATTCTTGCCCCCTCGAGGGAAATTGTAAAGTTGACTCAGTTGTATACAAAGCTGCGGTTACGAGTCAAACTGATAACAGTACAGATGTATACTACGGCATGACACAAGGTTCCTTTAAACAAAGGTATTATTCACACCTATATTCCTTTAGATACAAAGATCGCGCAAACACATCTTTGGCTAAACGAATTTGGGAACTAAAAGAAGAAGGAACTCCCTTTTCTATAAATTGGAAAATCATAGAGAGAAAACCCATTTATTCACCTATATCTAATGTTTGCCATTTGTGTAATGCTGAGAAGTTCCATATTTTTAAGGCCATCATGAACCCAAACACCAGATGTTTAAATGTACGCGATGAGGTTTTTAAGGGCTGTATACATCGTAAACAAGCACTCCTTATCTATTGGATGGATCGAGTGACTTAAGCCTTCTTAGAACCCTACATACATTTTTCAGACACTTACACACTTCCACTGCAGACTTCTCGTTCTACGAACCTGATCACAACCCTTTTTCCTTTCTCCATTTTTTCCCTCTTTCTTATTTAAATTTTTAATTTTTTATATTTTTTTATATTTTTACATTTTTTTATATTTTTACATTTTTTTTATATTTTTACATTTTTTTAATATAATAATTTTTTTTATATCTTTATATTTTTTTATATATTATTATTTTTTTATATATTATTTTTTTATATATTATTTTTATTTATTATTATTTTTTTATATATTATTTTTTTATATATTATTTTTTATATATTATATTTTTTTATATATTATTTTTATATATTTTTTAATATTTTTAAATTTTTAATTTTTAAATTTTATTTCTCAAATCTTTATTTATTTATTTATTTATTATTTATATATGAATTTTATATATTGATTTTTATTTATATATTGATCTTTTAATTTTTTATTTATATTTATATATTGATAATTTTTTATTTACACATGCATGTGTTTGTGTGTGTGTGAGTGTGTATATAATGTATATATATATATATATATATATATATATATATATATATATATATGTATATGTATGCATATGCATATAAGTATGTGAGTGTGTGCGTGCATGTGTGTAAGTGTACATGTGTATGTGTATATTTATTTATTTTTGATTTTTTATTTGTATATTTATTTATTTATATATATATTGATTGATTATTTATGGTTATATATTTACTTTTTATATATATTTATATATTGATTTTTTATTTATGTATATGTATATATATATATTTTTATCTATATATAAGCCATGCTGATTGGGAAGACTCATTAAGAGACATGGGTGCATCTGCAATGCTGGACACTTTTTATTTAATTGTCTACACTGCCTGCTGCAAGCATGTGCCATTGCGTAAATCAGAATGCGAGAAAAGAACGCCCAAGGTGGTAAGATACCGTCACTCACTTTCTAAAAGAAGACGGAAGATAAAAAAGCGTCTTTTGAAAGTGTCATCGCCTGCTGTTATTTCCAAACTGTCCAAGGAATGTTTGGATATTAAAAGGAAACTGCAGAAGTCTTTTGCTGACTCTAACGCTTTTATGGAGGGAAAGGCTGTCAACTCCATTAAAAGTAATTCAAAATATTTCTTTTCATATGTCAAGAAAAAGTCCAAAGTCAAGACAAAAGTTGGTCCATTGGTGGACCAGAATGGTGTTCTTACTGGTAACAGTACTGAGATGGCAGAAATTTTGTCAAAACAATACACAGACGTTTTTAGCAAACCAATGCAAAGCAGTCAAGCTTCACATAATCGCACTTTTGATATAAGTTCTATACTGTCAACTGTTACTCTAACTGCAGCCGATTTTGAGCTTGCAATTGATGAACTCTCTCCGTCAGCTGCTGCGGGTCCTGACGGCTTTCCTGCATTACTACTGAAAAACTGCAGGGCCCATTTGGTCCATGCTCTCGTATTTCTATGGACGAAAAGTCTTGAAGAAGAGGTCGTTCCAAGCAAACTAAAGAATTCTCTTATTACACCCATTCACAAAGGTGGAAGCAAGTCGGTGGCTGCCAATTATAGACCAATAGCTTTGACCTCCGACCTCATTAAACTTTTTGAGAAAGTCATACGGAAACACATAGTTAGACACATGAATGAAAATAACCTGTTCAATGACAGTCAGCATGGGATGAGATCTGGAAGATCTTGTTTAAGTCAACTCCTTGAGCAGTTTGACACCATTCTATCAATTCTTGATGATGGCGCTAATGCAGATGTTGTCTACTTAGATTTTGCCAAAGCTTTTGACAAAGTTGACCACAAAATAGTTCTGCAGAAAATATTTGATCTTGGCATTCGTGGAAGCATCTTCAAATGGATCGAATCCTTCCTGAGTAATCGCCTCCAAACAGTTATGGTTGATGGTGCAACCTCGAAGCCACAACCTGTCATTTCTGGAGTTCCCCAGGGAAGTGTATTGGGACCCATAATCTTCCTAATCCTTATTGGGGACATTGATGAAGATATCGCCATGTCAATAGTCAGGTCATTCGCCGATGATACAAGGGCCACAAAATCCGTTCGGTCTCCCGAGGATGCTGTGTTGTTTCAAAAGGATCTCGATCAGATCTACAAATGGACGGAGGACAATAACATGGAGCTAAATGACGTGAAATTTGAGCTTCTCCGCTATGGTAATAACGACCAGCTAAAAAGCGAGATATCATACCACACTCCGTCAGGAAAAATGATAAACATAAAGCAAGAAGTAAAGGACCTCGGTGTATCTATGTCTAGTGATTGTCTTTTTAGCAATCAAATAAACAAAGTTGTGGAAAAAGCCAAGAACCTCATTGCCTGGATCCTGAGGACATTTAAAACCAGAGAATATCGTGCAATGGTCACGCTGTATAAATCCTTGGTCATTCCAGTTTTGGAATACTGTTCTGTCTTGTGGAACCCAAGTAGCCCTAGGCTCATCCAAAAGCTTGAAGCCATTCAGTGGTCCTTTCTACGGAAAATTCAAGCTGATCGGAACTACTGGTCATGTCTGAAGAAGACAAAAATGTTCTCGCTGCAAAGACGACGTGAAAGGAACCGGATAATTTACATCTGGAAGATATTGGAAGGAAAGGTACCGAACATTAATGGCCACATTCAAGCCCGAGACAATGAACGCCGCGGGAGGCACTGTATTGTTCCCTCGCTAAAAACTGGTGGGAAAATACGAACCATTTTTGAAACGAGCTTACCTGTACACGGGTCACAACAATTCAATGCCATGCCTAGGTGTATTCGGGATATAAAAAATGCTGCTGTGGAACAATTTAAGCGCTCTCTTGATGCCTACCTCGCTAATATCCCGGACCAACCCCAAATTGTCGGATACACGGCGTGCAGGCAAGCCGACACCAATTCTATCGTGCACATGCAAGCACATGCTGGTGCGGTTCCTTTGTCTCACAGGATCCTCACATCAGCCAGGGCGAGTTGAACAACCAGCAAGCCTGAACACGCCTGTTCGAAGCACCAGACAAAAAAAAAAAAAAAAAAAAAATATATATATTTTTTTATCTATCTATATATATACATCTATATATATACATTTTTTTATCTATATATGAATTTTGAATTCTTATTTACATATGAATTTTTTTATATATTGATTTTTTTATATATTGATTTTTTATTTATATTTTGATTTTTGAATTTTTATATGATTTTTTTATATGAGTTTTATTTATTTATATATTGATTTATTTATATTTCGATTTTTATATTTACATTTATTTTTATTTTTATTTATTTATTATTTTTATATATATTATATATTTATATTTATATATATTTTTTTATTTATATTTTTATATCTTTATATTTTTATATATTTATATTTTTATTTATATTTTTATTTACATTTTGACTTTTGATTCTTTATTTACATATTATGATTATATTTATATATTGAATTTTTCATTTATATATTGATTTTTTTATTTTTTTTATATATATTTTTTTTTTTTTTAATATTTTCTCTATATAGAGATTTTTTATTTATATATTGATTTTTTATTTATATATATTTTATTATTTATATATATTTTATTATTTATATAGAATTTTTATTTATATTTGTTATCTATATATTGATTTATTTATATATTGATTTTTCATTTATGTATTGATATTTTAATTATATATTGATTGATTTTTTATGTATATATTGATTTTTTATTTATGTATTTATATATTTATCTATATTTATATTTTTTATTTATATATTTGTCTATATTTATGTTTTTACTTTGAATTGAGAATTATTAATTGAAATGATCGTAATTCATAAAAACATATATATACATTTTATATAATGATAAATAGTTACCTCCCCTTTTTTTAGATTATTTAATTAATTAGAGTTGCGTACCTTAATTAATTCTTTTTCTACATATATATATATGAAAATAATATATATAAATATAAAAGTAATATTTTATTATTATAAATTTAATTTTTTTACTTTTCCACTCCTTTCTTTCTTTCTTTCTTTCTTTCTTGCTTTACTTCTAAATATAGAATCTTTTAACGGCTTTTCTGTCCAAAGCGTTTCTCGTCGGCTCTCCATTTCAAAATTCGGTGTACACAGCGTTTCATAACAGTTGGATGTTTTTTGAAGAAATTCCATCATTTACTATTTCAGACAATGCTGAAGACGACGTGAATCGGGAATTCAACCCGTTTCTTGTCAGAAACCACTGGTCCATGTCTGATTAAAATCTGTATTTAAAAATAAAAATATATATATATATATATATATATATATACATTTTCAAATTATGCCTTTTGGTATATCTTCTGCTAACTTATCTATGTGTATTCCGCTGATGATAAGAATTCATTCTTTGAAAAGCCATAGCTTAAGGAAGAAAAATGCATATCCTTCTGTCATTTGTCAATATAATTGCTCTATCTTGTATATCGAACATAAATGATTTCATGATAGGTTCAAATTTAAAAGTATGCACTATTCTTTTTAGTTTCAATATCTTATATATATATATATATATATATAGTCTAAAGAAGCGTTGAGTTATTTTAAACAAAAAGACAAAAAAAAAGGAAAATGCAGTTTAAATTCCCACAGAAACTAACTAAATCCAAAATAGTGCAGACTTAACATTCGTTGGAAAATTCATAAATAAATAAAATATATAATAGTAAGTAAATAAAAAAAGGGGGGATTAAGTATCTAACAGTGAAACAAAAACAGGAGACCTTAACGTAAGCATCTAATATTAACATGGGGATCATCAGCTGTTTACCATGTAACTGTTTCGGAGATTTAAAAACAGGACAGTATATGCATGGCTCTCCAATGGTACAGATAAAACTACCATTTCCTCAATCAAGTGTCGAAATAATTCAGCTTAAAATGTTACTTATATATAAATAAATAATAATAATAATCAAAATAATAATAATAATATACTACCCTTAAGACTACCGTGCGATATGGTAATTTCCATATCAAATAAAATTCTTTATACCAATAGTAATACTAGTAATAATAATAATAATAATAATAATAATAATAATAATAATAATAATAAAAAATGCTATCTAAACACTACACGCAAGAACCATTCTGCGATATGGTAGCTAGAAATAAAATTATATAGGAATTAAAGTTGCATTAAAAAAAAAAAGCTTTAGTACCTTGGATACCAGAAAGATAGAGAGAGAGATCACTTGAACTAGTTATGTGGGTAAAACGGATGCGCACATATCTGAAACAATGGCTGAATCCTTAGAAAGTGACTTCCAGTCTGTAGTGGAATTGGATCATAAATGGATGGTAACATTTAATGCTGCTAAGACAAAGCTCCTTCCCTTCAACAATTACAAGTAATCTTTTCAACAACCTATTGCCATGGCAAATAACACCCTACATGAGAGTCAAACCCTTAAATTCCTAGGCCTAACATTCACAGGCAACATGAATTGGAACAAATACATAGAATACATTGCCAACGCTGCTACAAAGAAAGTGGGATCCCTCTACCGAACTGACAGTATTCTATATCACTACAAAGCCGCAATCCGCCCATGCATGGAGTATTGTTGGTCACATTTTAACTGGTAAACCATCCGCTAGTCTCTCCCTCTTATACAAAGTCCAAAAAAAGAGTCGCTGATCTACTCGGTACCTCACTATATACAAAGCTCCAGCCCGTGTATTATCGCTGCAATGTTGCATCATTGTGCTTGTTTTACAAGTACTTCAATGAAATGTGCTCCGATAAACTTGCTGCTCTTGTGCCCTCTCGACATAAATACGCTCGACCAACCCGACGATCAGCTAAATCCCATCAATTCAATGTTGTTATCCCCAGATGCCAGAGAGACTTTTACACGAATAACTTCTTTTCTCGAGCTGCCTGTCTATGGTACTCACACGCTGCGCCCTTTTTACACGACTATACCGATATGCAGAAATTAAAAAATAATGTGAACAAGCATGTCGCTATATATCGCTATATATATATAGTGTCAGGTTGTATATAAAAATAAATCAAATAAAGTGCTCGATCATATAAGAGAGCTAATATAATTTATTTAGATACTGAATATTACATAATTCAGCAATCTACCGCGGTTTCATCCAAAAGATGTCTAAATCTGCCCTTTTGTATAAAACCACGGTACATTGCTGAATTATGTAATATTCAGTATCTAAATAAATGATATATATATATATATTATATATATATATATATATATATATAAAATATGAGACTAAAAGTATAATTTTACAGTATTGAACCTATAGTGAAATGATTAAAGCTCAATATACAGGATAAAGCAATTATGTAAGTAAAAATAAAAAAGTTATCAAAATATAGAGCATATCTATATTTTAAAATCATTTTACGCACACACATATACTTTCCATTACTTTATATTCTTTCTTTACATTTTTCAAATTTTGAATTTTTGCTATTCCCCTGGCAACTCATCCATCTATGTAATTCTTCTGATGATAAGATTTTAATCTTTGAAAAGCCTGGCTTAACGAAAGAAAAAAGAAAAATGTTTTTATCGAGTACACCTGGTATTGAACAACCGAAGATAAAATAGATTTGTCATTCGCACTTTTAAAAATTTCTCTTCCTCCCTCTCTCTCTCTCTCTCTCTCTCTCTCTCTCTCTCTCTCTCTCTCTCTCTATCTATCTATCTATCTATCTATCTCTATATATATTTATATATATATATATTTATACATATATATGTATATATATAATATTTAACAAACGCAATTTGTTTTGTAAGAATATATTTTCTGATGATATTTTAGTGATGAATGTATGTAAGAATGTTTTAAACATTGAAATAGGTATTTCCATTGGTATTAATAAGATTTAAAATAATATTTAGCCAAAAAAACCGCGACCACCCAGAAAATTGACTGGCTCTTTAAAATAATATCTTCTAAGATACAAGGTTCTATGCTTTAATTATGAGCCACTTGAGACTTTCTCAAATTTACGATCACACCAGACGGTGCCCCTATAGTCAATAGGTCTTTTGTTCAGTAATTGAGCAGATTTGACTTTTCAAGTGAGTGGCTGTGTGGCCTACTCTATGACACCAGTATATATATATATATATATATATATATATATATATATATATATATATATATATGTCTGTACAGAAAAATTAGTACAACATTAGTACCGTCGGTTTCAAGCTCAGAAAGACGTAATCATCCGGTTCTCTTCAGCTGATGTTGTCACCTGTTACAGAAATGTCTCACAAGTGACAACATTAGCTTAAGAGAGCCGGATGGTTAAGTCCTTCTGAGCTTGAAACCGACGGTACTGATGTTGTACTAATTTTTCTGTACCAAATAAATAAATAAATATTACGCTCTTTATTTTGATCCTCAATTATACGAGAACTTTGCTGGGAGTTTTCCCACCGTATTACAAAAGAAGTTATATATATATATATATATATATATATATATATATATATATATATATATATATATATATTTGTATACTTAGGCAGCATTTCGTCATTGATGCATGTTTTATTAAACAACAGTAACACTTCCGCTTTGTTATCTATCGTTTCATGTTGACGGACTAATGAGCTAATGTTCTGTTCGAGTGTGAACAGGAACTCGCCGAAACTGCTAACGTTTTCGACTCCCGTGTGTCTTATTCAGGCTCGTGAGGAGTTATGCAAACTACAACTGGTGAATTTATTGAGAAACTCGATTAAAACATTTAAAAAATATATTAAAGGCATTTCAGTATGCTTTTTCTCCCTCATATTGAACTTGATTGGTGGTGGGTTATTTTGCTCTAATCAGTAAGGTTTCAATTATGGGGAGGCGCAGGTTGCAATGTGAGACAGCGAGGATGGCAGTGTTTTTTACTAATATGTCCCTGAATTCTTTTATTGGGGTGTCGTGTTCTACTAAATAACTAGGTAAATAGAGCTATGGAGGAGGAGAGGTGACCTGAAGGCGACGAGAGATACTAGTCCTAGTCATACCGATATATGTGTTGTTTTTAGAGACACATTCTCCCATTGGGCATTTAAACACATATACAGCATTACTAGTTTTTAGTATGAGTTGGGTTTGTGTAGTATTCAACGATGATGGATTGTTTGTGCGCGATTGGACTTATGTTTTGATTTGGTCGGGCGCAGAGTTCAGATTGCAAGTCAGTTGTTCGGAAAATTCAAAAAATAAAACATCGTGAATTGTTTTAAACTGGAGTTGTGGTTTTGTATGAAAGTAAATATTTTTTGTTACAGCAGTGACAGAAACGACATGATTGAGACTGCGAGAAACACACACACACATATATATATACATAAATATACAAACAGATCTATATACAGATATATTCATACATATACAAACATATTTATATATAAACATATATATATATACATATACCAACATATATATACATATATATATACAACCATACATATATATATATACACAACCATGCATATATATATACACACATACATACATATATATATATATATATATATATATATATATATATATATATATACCTACATATAAACCGAATTCAGACGAAGACAACAAGTGGACAACTACGGCCTGTGTAGTAAACGTGTAGTTACTTTTCTTTCAAGGTAGAAATTGAAAAATGAATATATTTGAAATTAAATTTCTTAAAAAACTTTCCAAGCAGCAACACAATTCAAGGCAAAATTGGACTGGTGCTACGCTATTTTATCCCGTTCTGCATAAATTTCTACCAGTCTTTCCTTACATAACAACTTAAACTGAAACATGCTTGCTTTATATTTTGTTGCCAAAGTTATTGGATTGAATAGAACTGAAACACCGGTTGTTAGTAATGATTAACAACGCCATATCCGGTTGGATTTGAACGTCGATATATCAGATCTAATAGACCGTAACCGTATCCATTAGACAAATAACGCTCCCGGATTCTGTTGTTTTTGCTTGACAGATTGATTACGATTCTGGGAAAGATACGAAAATAAACCCGCTTGGTAGTAGATGAATAGAGAATTTAAGTATTTACGCACGATAAATGGATGGGAAGAGAAAAAGAATGAAAACCTCTTCAAACTGATCATGTTGACAGATACCAGGAATATGACGCTGTTTGAAAGCCGAGCCCACCTGCACACAGATACTCTCGTTTTTGAACGACGTCTTTATGCCTGCAACTGTCACTTTGATAAAATAATCGGACTGTCGGTTATGTAGCACCTTTCAAAACGTCTGTATTGTCGACGGAAATGCTGAAGGAATGTGGAAGTGTTGAATTTATTTGCACAAACAGCTGATGCCGTCACCGTTTCTGCGGGGGTGGCGGGCGTCTGGTGTTAGTTGCCCCAACCACAATAACAAATCATTCCGGCTATTGTTCCCAGGGAAGAGAAGAAACATAGTTGGATGTACGATCGCATTTTCAAAAGAGGCTTTGTCGGTCAATGCGTTGGTCTGATGGTTTAGGTTGTAATCGCATTATTATGCTAAAGCGCACGGATTGAAAAGGGATTAATGTTAACATATATGCAGCCAAGTATCTTTATTTAAGGGTCTGTCCGTCGTATATCACTAGACAAAAAAGATGTAGCAAATAACACTTTCGTAAACATTTTAAAGAATATATTATCTCTTCTCTCTTTGTTTCTGTTTATATATATACATATGAATATATATATATATATATATATATATATATATATATAATTATTAATGACAATATATGTATTAGCATATACTATCAGTGCCATTTTACTTAAAAGATTCAGCTCGATTATTTTGTAATGTTGCAGAGACGATATTGATATAAAAATGTATAATAAGATTTTGATCTTTGAAAAGCCTGGCTTAAGGAAAATTTAACTTGAATAAATTGCCTTTTTGCGGAATATACCTTGTTTTGAACTTTTGAATTGAATTTTGATTTGGCTTTTGCTTTCTCTAATTCTTTTCCATTCTCCTTCATATATATATATATATATATATATATATATTTATTCAAAGATCGTTAAAATAACAGAATTCGTCTGTTTAATTATGCATTTTTATTTTTTCATTTTTTCTGAATCATCCTCAGGTGTCAAAAGCAAATGAACAAAAAAGCTAGAAAAAAAAGAAAATTTAAAAAAGACGGTGGAGAAACGCGCATAAAACGTTTTCTGCATTTTTCCAGAAAGTCGTTGTCGATTGTAAACTCAGCTGTTAAACCTATAGAATATTTATTATTATTTTTTAAATTATTTTAATGCAAAAAAGACCATCAGAAAAATTAAAAATAAGGTATAATTAAACAGACGAATTCTGTTACTTTTGACAATGTTTTCATAAATGAGAAAAGTCTGCCTAAATACACACACACAATATATATATATATATATATATATATATATATCACTCTTTTTTCTTATCTCTCTCTCTCTCTCTCTCTCTCTCTCTCTCTCTCTCTATATATATATATATATATATATATATATATATATATATATATATATATATATATTTATAGTAATCCAGGTAAAGTAAACATCCACAGGACAGGAATCTAAAGAATTTCAACCGGTCTTATTAAATTGAAAGTTAAAGGTTCAATCATCTGTGCGGGCGATACAAAAGATTTGTGAATGACAAAAGGCTTCTCTCAGTCATGGCTGACGGAACAAGAGCATGCTACCTTCGGTGAAAAAATAAAGGGTTCCGTTCGAAATTCCGTCCAGATTTCCGAGTTTGACAGAAATACTCTTGAGTTCGAAAAGATAGACCTGAAGAAGGCCGAAGGTTACAGCGGGCGAAATGTTGTGAGAAAAACCCTCCAGAAAAGAACAGTTGCCCGAATAATTTAAATCCTACAATATACATACGTGCCATTAAAAAAAAACAGCATAACGTATGTCTGATTGCTCAGCCGGGAAAGAATTAGACTTTCTTTTAAATAAAATTAAATGAAATATTTTTTGTCTTTTCTTTAACATAATAAAATTTAAGTAAATAATTTTTGGTAGATTTAGTATATAACGGCTTTCTGTCTGTCTGTCCCCCTTTCTCTCTCTCTCGCTCTCTTTTTGGTCCCCCGATTTATAAAATCGGGAGACCTATGTTTTGAGGCATTTCCGTCCGTCCGTCCGTCCGTCCGTCCGTCCGTCCGTCCGTCCGTCCGTCGTCCGGATTTTTCTCCGCAACCATCCATTGAATTTATCTGAAATTTTGCATGAAGTTGTAACTTTGGTCCGGTTAGAAAGTGACATTCTCCGATTTAAAAAAAAAAAATCTGGTTAGCCCCCCAGGGGGTCAAAAAGCCCCGAAATGGCAAAAAATGAAATTTTTTGCCCCATAACTTTTCATCCATCCATTCAATTTCTCTGAAACTTGGCCAAAATATGGAGGTAATTGTTCCTAATAGAAAATAAGTATCGCTGACCTCGGAAAAAATCTGGTTTGCTCACCCAGGGGGTCAAAAGCCCCCAAAATGGCAAAAAATGACCCTTTTCTCCCATAACGTTTGATCAATCCCATAAATCTTTCTGAAACTTGGCCAAAATGTAGAAGCAATTGTTCTGGATATAAAATGAGCATCCTTGACCTCAGAAAAATTCCAATTCGCGCCACCAGGGGTACAATGGGGGTCAAAAATGCCCCAAATTGCCCAAATTTATTGCATTTTACACTCACCACATCGAGTCACATACAGAGGGGGACCACGCATGCGCGGCGTTTTATCTTTCTCTATATATATCTTGATCTATATGTATACATTATAGAAGAACGTTTTTGTGTATCTGCCTGTCTGTTTATGGAAAGACCGACTAAAAGTTTTACTTGGAATATAAAACTTTATACAAATATAGAATAATCCTGGACACATGATGGAAGTATTCCTGCCTCTAGGTGACTCTTTAAGAAAGCTATGGACCCTTTCCCGACATTTTGTACATAGAATATATATTTATTTAATAATGTCTTGAAATATGTCTGATTGATCAGTTGGGAAAGAATAATATTGACAACATAGAGTGTGCGGTTTCGATTTTGCCTTCCGATAGTTTAAAAAAATTAAATTAAATTAGATCATAGTAAATATTTTTCCGTGTTTTAATATAATAACATGTAGGTATAAAAAAGGTTCGTATATATAATACGCAACACCTCTCCGTCTGTTGTTTTGCCTGCATCTTTCTCTCGTTCTCTATATATCTAGATTCACTTATAATATGACGAACACTTTCTCTGTCTGTTAGTCTGTCTGTCAGTAGAAATGTTTCTCAATGTAAGAAACTTATTTTACATCAATAAACAATAAAAAAAAACTAGACGCCGAGAATCGAAACCGAGAACCTGATGTCTGCAGCCTTTATCTGCCTATAATCTTAGTCGTTACTGACTGAGTTAACTTAATGTACTTTTTTATGCTTTTCAAATTAACTCACTAAAACAATTGACTGAACCCGCTCGTTGACAGTGGAGCTCTTCAGTCACAGGAGGAAGAAACGCGGCAGCGTAGCTAAAATATACGACCGCAGAGAGTATATTTTAGCTAGTCTATATATATAATAAAGGAAAACGCCTGTCTGTCTGTCTGTTTGTCCCTTCATACCAATAATATTCGTCAGTGCCCTTTTAATATGAGAGTATTCACATGGGTAATTTTCTCATGAACATAAGGGAAGTAGTTATACGTCTCCAGCTGCCCTCTTTTAAGGGAGCAAATGCCCATTGTCCAACATGTTGCCCATTGAAATTACTGCATTTATTAGCATAATCTTTAGAGTATAAACATATGTCGTTAATAGTACAGTGGTTTAGATCTAAGGCTGACAACATCAAAGTTGCTGTTAAAGTAAACTCTCTTTTCTGTACTGTTGTAGCTGACGCGCCAAATTGCCGTGACTTTGCGTCGGCAACGATCTGACATGTCGCGGAAACGCCCGAGAACTGGCGAGACGAGACAAAACCGACGCTAAAACTTTACTAGCGCTTAATGAAAGACTTTCAAAGAAAAAAATACATAGATAAAAACAACGAACAAACCGTAGCTGAAGAACTGTAATTAAATATATTTTTATTTTTTGGTGGGCCAAATAAACCATTTCAATATAATGTATACATGTAAATGTTTTGATTTGTTTGTGAACATAATGTTTTTTTTTGAGAGAGGGTAAACTTTTGTCAATGTTTTTTTTTTAACATAAAACAAAGAAAGAAATGAAAATGTTATGCTTTTGGATTAGTCCTTCGCGGAGATTCGACGACAGAACACAGTTGATGATAACACGATTATTGTTTTCTTCCAAATATTTTCGGCTGCTTGCTATAGCCTGTTTAGGGAATGAATGCTGCAACCTGATTGGTTAATACTTGGTCAGTTCTCGGGCGCTTCCTAGACCTGCCCGATCGTAGACAAAATGTGTGAAAAAATAACAAACAGAAAACAGGTTAAAATGCAGGAGAAAAAAAAACAAAAACAAAAGATTTGAACGGTTTCGTTCGTATTGAAGACGTTCGTTAATGCGTTTAATCTCTTGTTTTTGTTTTTCTCCTACATTTTAACCTGTTTTTCGTTTGTCTTTTTTTCACACATACACACACACATATATATATATAAATATATATATATGAATATAAATATATATATATATATGCATATATATATATATATATATATATATATATATATATATATATATATATATATATATACATACATACATACATACATACATACATAGTGTGTCAGATTGTATATGAAAAGAAATCAAATAAAGTGCTCGATCATATAAGAGAGCTAATATCATTTATTTAGATACTGTATATTACATAATTCAGCAATGTACCGCGGTTTCATCCAAAAGGGCAGCAATGTACATACATACATACACACACACACACATATATATATATATATATATATATATATATATATATATATATATATGCATATATATATATGTATAGATATTTATGTGACCTATACTTCTTGTCTAGTATTGATAGTTCTAGACTATGAATATTAACATCGACGGTTCGATACCTGCCCTGTGAAGTCATGCATATAGATGCTTATAGCTAAGAACGCGCGTCTATATTTGCCTTTTGTACATGCAAAAAGTTTATTTGTAAATTTGTAAATTAATTATAAAAAATCTGTATACAATAAATTAATTTATAAAGTAATTAATATATATATATATATATATATATATATATATATATATATATATATATATATATATATATATATATATATATATAATTCAAGAGATGAAAGATGAGAATATACAATTGTAGAGATACAATATTTATTAAAACATCAGAAGTTTAAAGCAAGGGGTTTTATATCGCTGATCCTTGCTTTGAACTTCTGATGTATTAATACATATTGTATGGTTACAAATTTTTTTTGGTCATTTTTCATCTCTTGAATTGATTGCTCTGTTAAATATATTGAGCGTTATATTATCACGATAGATTACTATTAAACGATACATCGCTTATCTTTAAATTAATTTAATATTCTAAAATTATATATATATATATATATATATATATATATATATATATATATATATATATATATAGGTAGAAGGATGAATAGGAATTAGAAAAGCAGAAGTCAAATCGTATTTCAATTCAGTTGCTCAGAGCAAGGTATATTCCGCAAAAAGGCAATTTATTCAAGTTAAATTTTTCCTTAAGCCAGGCTTTTCAAAGATCAAAATCTTATCATCAGAGGAAGTCGCTGGGATAGATAAGTTGGCAAAGGCCAAGATTTAAAATTTGAAAAAGTAAATGGATATTGAGCTGTATACTTTTCACCATAGGTTTTACCTTTCCTAAAAGTTCGCTTTTAGTTCACCACTTTTATATATATATATATATATATATATATATATATATATATATATATATATATATATATATATATATATACTGGACGATTCCAAATCGAAATTCTGTGTAGGAAATTTTAAAACTTAATCAGTAAGAACCTGTGGTGCAACTGCTATAAGTGCTTAGTTTTAATCCGTTCTAAGTGACTGTTTTCTGGAGGTTGAAGGTTCAATCCTCAGTTTGGGCGATACCAATCATCACTGATGGAACGAAAGCAAGGAGGTTGAAAATCGATACTAAGGATATAATAACAATTCACTTACTACTTATACCCGATGGTTGACGAAAGGAGAACAAACTTTCGCATTGATTAAATCAAGTGTTACCTATCAAAATTCTTTACACAGTCCCGAGATCAACAAAAAGATTCGCCCCAAATCACCTGAAGTAGATCGGAGCCCTAGGACTCCCAAGCTGAGAAAATAACTTGAACACGTAATTCTAACTATTTAAAATACGACTCTTGACTAACTAGTGATATCGTATACAGATAGCTCTCAGCAGTCTTTTCTATATTAAATCTATTTGGTTTTATAATTTAGTCAACCTAAAAAAGATATGTTTGTATATTCTAATTTCGATAGTATTTTACTGGCAGCAACATCAGCCTCTTCGCTGTGTCTAAATAAGCCCACTCTTCTGTCTGTTTATCAATAATCTTCCTACGTCTGAAACTATTAATACCATTATCTGAATGTCCACACCTGTCTTATCTTTTGGCTATGCTCGAAGTGATGTATCATGTCTATAGAAGTTCCAAACACGACAGATATTTTTTTCCCGCAGACTAATCTTTTGATAGTTATCGCTGTTCTCAGAAATTCTAATCATCGAATCTTTCTTCACATTCCCATTTTGGTGCATAAGTTATTAGTAAAAAAAAAATGTATGTATATTTTGATTTTGTCTTTGATATTTCTTTTTTTGTTTCATATTGTTTTTAAGTATTATAAAACAAATCTTATATTAATTGTTGATGCGATAAAGGTATGCTCAATATTTGGAAAATAGCATTATTATAAAAGACTAGTGATAAATAATGATAATAAAGTAAATATGAAGTTACAAACTGTAAATATTTATTATACTCAAATAGTACAACCTAGTTTATAAAAAAGTCCTTAAAACCATGTCTTTTCAAAGAAACATATACTTCTATCAGAAAGAAAAGTATTTAACAAGCATAAGTTTACAGAAAATGTATACCCATATAAAAGATAAATAACGCCTCTTGTACATCATGTATAAGTTGATTAAATCTGTGATAAATCAAGTAGTTGCCAAAAACCTCAGAAAAAATCTATTAAGTTACAAACAATATTGATTTCGTCCTGCCAGATCAACAGCTGATGTGTTACCTTTAATATCACACAGGATTAGCTAATATATTGACGAAGGCTTCGTTTCTAGAGCAATAATACTTGAAATGTCAAAGGCCTTTGATAAGGTATGGCACAAAGGTTGATTCATAAGCTTATAAGCTATGCAATATCTGGAAATATCTTCTAAACACTCTACTTTCTTTACGATAGGTTTATAAAAAATAATGGCTAACTCAAGGATCTATTGTAGGTCCAACCAAGTTCCTCATCTTTATCAAAGATTTCCCAAATAGCATTCTAAAATCATTCGTTAATATGTATACAGATGTCACAACAATCTTTGGCAACACTTTGAAGAGCATTAATGATCAATATCTTTTAATTTATCTCTTACTTTTAATACATTAAAAACCAAGTTTTCTCCCTTGTCAAAACCAATGTTTGGATACTCACTTTCCCCTTACTGAAATGAATAGCCCTTTCCATGAGGAAGCCCCTGCTTTGATAAGCTTCCAGGACTGAAATGGAATACTTACATCAATTCTGTTGTTAAAATCACGGGAGAAATATTTGGGTCATTGTACTGCTTCCAAAAGTAGCTGACTCCTGATACAATTTTCTGTCTGTATAAGAGTCAGATATGCCACATCATCGGAGGTGTCACTCAGAGCACACGTTCTTGTCTCGACAGAGTACACAACTGATTTTTCTGTGGGGATAATCTCTTCACTTCATTAGAGCTTCTTTCTCACAGAAGTGACGCCGCTAGTCTTTCTCTACACTATTTGGTACTTATGTAGTTTACGAACCGCGTTTACATCGGAACATTCCGGTAGGTTACATAAACCGCCGGAAGGTGCCGAACCGCTCAGCCGAAAAAAATCGCAGCAGCCGACAATTAAACAACGCGATAAAAATATTGCAGAGGTCTAATCGACAACTACCTGCGTGAATTTATGAATACATAAATAACATAATTTTTCACTTTCTTGTTTCGTTTTCTATTACCTCTGATAATTTTATCCCCATTTTTTTCATATATATATATATATATATATATATATATATATATATATATATATATATTGATAGCGTACTTACATCCTATAGAAATATGTACAGGATGGCTTGATTAGTGAGATTTCTCGAATACATGACAAGAGGAATATAAAATGATACCTAGCGAATATAACAGTAAAACCAAGAAAATAATTAAAATACCCGAAAACTTAAAACGTTATTTCACAATGAATAAAAAGAACTCACACTTTGTAATGGTTCCGTAACTACATTATGAACAGTGGACTCGTCCATTCCTAATAAAAGACTGGAAGCATTTAGGCTTCTCGTTAGTAATTGGCACCAACCCCAGCCCGATCAGTCTCTCATTAACTTAGGTTAATTGAGGACGTCGGGATGGGGTAATACCAGTCGAGGATTCGTTCTCGACAATCAGTCCGGCAGGAACTGGGCCATTTAGTTGGCTTTTTATCTGCCGGGCTGAGGTATATTGTCCTGGGTTTTCCTAGGAGCTGCACCCTCCCAGGCCTTGCCTTCCCTCTTTGGGGAGGGGTAAGTTCATTGCTTGCTGCCTGAGGCGCCCTTACCGGGGAATGCCGACGGGGTTGCCCAGGCTATTTTTGATAGGCCAGAGTGCTCCTCCTTTAGGGGCGCTGGCTGGCTTGATCTCCCCACTTTCCGACCTTGTGTCACATATTGCTTTGTGGGAAGCGATTAAATACCTGGAACCAACCCCGGCCCGATCAGTCTCTCATTAACTTCGGTTGATTGAGGACGTCGGGGATGGGTAAGGTATTACCAGTCGAGGATTCGTTCTCGACAATCAGTCCGGCAGGAACTGGGCCATTTCGGTAACCTTTTATCTGCCGGGCTGAGGTATACTGTCCTGGGTTTTACTAGGAAGTGCACCCTCCCAGGCCTTGCCTTCCCTCTTTGGGGAGGAGTAAGTTTATTGCTTGCTGCCTGAGGCGCACTGACCTTCTTTAGGGGCGCTGGCTTGACTCTTCCCCCACTTTCCTATTTTATGTCACATATTCCTACAGTGGGAGGGAATTAAATACCTGGAATCAACTCCAGTCTACTCTGGCAGTCAAGACTGACATACCACTTCTCTTGTTTTCTACATATCTTTTTTCAATACATATTGTTCACCTAACCCAGTGTTCCGTGTCTTTATTTCGGCCCCTAAACAGAGTCACAACACACTTCTAATGAAATGTTTGTAAGGTTTACATTTTCTGAAAAGCCGACTTTACAAATTGATTGTGGTATCAGTTTGCGGGAGGATTTGCTCTTGTATACGTTTTGTCACAATGTTGAGTATTGAATTTTATATGGCATTTTCTGCTTTACGTGCGAATCTTCCTTCGGTTTTATCATGGGTCACAAAATATACCAGTCCACATCTCATTGACCCTTATTCTCTTGTAGCTTTTTTGACTTGATAAGTAGTAAGTCTACCGTTAGAAAAAGACAAGGCATGAAGCAACTTGATCTAAAGAGCTAACAAGAACGAAATATGATTATCGAAAAGAGAAAAGATGCCTATTGACCCCAGTCTTTTAAAGGCCATAGTAAAGAACAACAGTCAGTAGGAAGAAAGTTCGACAAACCTGTAGTTCTGTGAAAGTAGTTACTGAAATAGGAAGCTGTATTACAAAGAGGTATCAAAACTTCGATTTGGTGGTGACAAACTAGTCAAACGAGCTGAAATAAATAAAAAATGGGAATAAATAAGACAATGCTGAAGAACTAAATAGTATTTATAGAAAAGACTGAGACTAGCAACATCACGTCTGTGAAAAAGATGGTAAAGAGAAGAAAGAAAAGGTAAGACCAGTCCAATTACAGATACGTTTCTGCACCTTATCAACAACCCTCAAATGAGGCAATGATTCCTCAGCCTAAATATGATAACAGTACTCCATACATCGTCTGATAGTAGATGTGTAAAGATAAAGAATAGCCTCAGCTGTGAGAAAGCGTTTGGAGAAATAAAGAGAACCAACTTTTCGAGAAGCTGAAAGAGCAATGAATCGAATATATGAACTCCAAGAAATATTGTATGAGAAAGAAAGAACAAGAAGTTTCAGGGTCGATTTATTCTTAAGAACAGAGCCATCTACGAGAACCCAATGAGATTGCAATGCACAAGCTGAGGTTTAAAGACACCAGCTGAGTCGTAATAGGATTAAACGAAACAAGCCATTTTGTACGCCAATCCACAACGGGACGACTGTCAACTTCTTGATCAGATATGATTTTCAACTGATCCCAGAGAGATGAGCGAGAAACAACACCAGAATAGAGAGTGGTATAATCAGCATAGATGTTAACCATTCGTAATAATATTATCTGGAAAATCATTAATATAGAGAAGAAACAGTGTTGGGCCTAGAATAGAGTCTTGCGTAACACCAACATTGATAGCAATATAAAATGAAGAGTCTTCAACGTTGATTACTGTATATTCTCCATATTGTCTTGGAGATATTTCCAGAGACTTCAACGGTGATTACTATAATTATGCCGACTTTCATTTTATTTTTTTTAAAAGAACACTCCGTTACTTTTTCTTAAAACCAAAATATAAATTCACGCCTGTAATTTTGCCAGTAGAGAAAGTTCTATTTTTAACTTCCATTAAGCTGAAACTTTCCCGCCAACATTAGTCGCTTTGTGATTACTAAATTAGTTCTTTTTCTGTTTATCAGCGATCTTTCTACGCCCAAGACTATTAATACCATTATCTGAATTTCCACACCAATTTTATCTTCTGGCTGTTTTCACAGTCAACGAATAGCGTGTCGACTTCGTTTCCAAGAACTCACACAGTTTTCAAAACGATTTTCAATTAGGTAAAATAAAATGCCGCTGTATTGAAAGTTTCGATTCCTCTTTAAAATTCAATAGGATTCTTTTATATTTTCCTTGAAGAGTAGAACTACACGGCGTTGCCCAGGTTAACTTATACCAGGTTAACTTATACCAGGTAAACTTTTACCAGGTTAACTTTTATTTTCTGGCATTTTTTACAGTTAAAATATCTCGTGTCCAAAATACTCAAACGCTTTATACACTGTTAGGAAAAAAACTGCTGTATTGACAGTTTCCATAATGCACCAGTCAGAAGCTGAACATCACACAACTGAATCGAAGGAGAACGATAACTTATCATATATAAATATATATATATATATATATATACATATAATAAACAAATTATGACATAATCAATTATGTAAAAAGTTATGTGTAAGTTACTGCATTATGATATAAAAGCCCTGCTTGACATAAAAAGCTTACCATTGAGCTAAATTTAATTTGCAATATTAAATATATGCTGGGGGATTTATAGCATCTTATTTATATTGAAATATTTATATATATTGTGTAAATATCGAAATCGGTTTGGACCGTAAAGTTGATTGTTTTCTTAATATATATTCCATTAATTGTTTTGTATTATGTAAGCTTCTGTAAATATCGCAATCGGTTTGGTTCTTTGACATGAAATCTTTCATAATATATATATTCCATCAACTTGTTTGTGCATATCTTTTCTTTTAAATTGGTTAGGATACATAACGAGTACGGCAAATACATCTGCCATTTCCAGCTCGAAACTAAAAAAATAATGAAAAATTTATAAAGGATCAAAGAAATATATGCAGACACAAGTGATCTGTAACATTGAATAAAATATGCATTAAAGAATATCGATTAAAATATTTAAATATATGTATATTGCTAGACATTGTAATTAGTATATATATATATATATATATATATATATATATATATATATATATATATATATATATATATATATATACAGTGTGTCATAAAAATCACTGACAATGGCTACCAAATCGTGAAGTCTCAGAGAAAATTCCAGTCTTTGCTTATAATTCTGAGACTGAAGCTGCTGGACAAGCTGAATTTTGTATGGAAACATGTCCATGTCATGCAACATCCTATGTAAGGAAGATCATGAAACTCCCAACTGTCGGGCTCTTCTGATTCTGTAGGATTTTCTTCCAGACTTAGCTCCAATTCTTCCCGATTGTCTTCAGTTCTTACTGAACGAGACCTTCCGGATCTCGGAAGATCACATACTGCACCTTGTTTTTGAAAACGGCTTATTATAGCTTTAATGGCATTTACACTTGGCGCATTCCTAGTGTTAAAATGTCGTCGTTTCTGAATTTGACCCATGTGACTCAAAGTACAATGTGGGTTCGTTTCTCAATGCTGTATTTGTTCATGATAACGCCGGAAGGAAAGCTTCAACTACTCTGAAACAAGAAAAGAAAACTATTAAAAAACAAAGAAGTTATGAATTTTCTTTCAAGTTTTAGTAAATTTTGAGACACCTGTATATATAGTTTTAACTTTTCGTGTTCGCTTTTCCTTTGATTTCTGTCCGGTACACTAGTGAAGATATGCAGAAAAGGGTTGAGCGAAATAAATTTTATGCTTATTCATCATTGATATAAATCCATCTGATTAGGATATCGAGCCCTTTATTTGCACAGTTCCTGCTGTGTTGATTTTGTTCTGTTTTAATTGAGAGATTGTTTTATTTTATCTTCAATCCGTGTATATATGTGTGTGTATGTTTGTATGCCCAGCTAAAACTTGAAAAATACGCGACAGAACTTCACAAAGTTGAAATTTTCGAAAATAATTCATCTTTCGGTTGTATAATATCAAAAATTGGAAAAACATTGATTCCTTCACGTAAGACCGACACGAAATCTGCTGCAGGTGGCACATTGCTTTGTTTTTTCGTCACCCGTACATTTTGCGCATTTAAGTGACTTATATTTCGTCAGATTGCATACTCTGTTTCTTCTGTGCAACAGTTAGAGGTTAATTGTTCAATCCTCAGTAACTCCTAAGATTTTGTAAAACGATAACTTAAATACACATCGAAGAAAAGCGAGGAAGACAGAGATAATACTCTTAATAGAAATATGTTAACCTTTTGCCCCGGGCAACGGGGAGAAGTGTGAGTGGCGTGGATGAGGAGACGACCGTGGAAAGGGACAGCTTCTGTCCGGGCAATCGGGGAACAGAGAGATTGATACACTTTTGCTCCGGGTAACGCCGGGTAACTCCTGCTAGTTATTATTAATTTTTTGGCATTTATTAATTTTAAAAATGATTATATATATATATATAAATTCCCGAAATAGTTTTTCATGGTAAACAACTGATGATCCCTTAAAATAGTGTTAGAAACAAACTAATATAATAACTGTAAAAAATAAATTGACTGACATGAGTGATTTTCCACTGAAAAACTTGGGACTATAAGTTTTTTTTTTTAATATAGTTTTAATTGTTGAGAAACTTCTGAGACTATATATATATATATATATATATATATATATATATATATATATATATATATATATATATATATATATATTCTAAACAAAATAAATTACAAATAAAAACATAAAATAAAACATTAAAAGATTAATGAAAAATAAATAAATAAAAATTATCATAAGAATTAACTGAACCTTTATAAACAATTCAAAATAAATAAATAAAGAAAAATAGTTCACTCATTATGAATTAAAATTATACAAATAACAAGTAATACTAAACTAATATGAAATAAAATATTATTTAAAAAATTAAAAATTGTCAAGTCAATAAGAAAAATATAAATAAAACAACACATATATTTACAAATAAGTAAAATATTTCATTTTCAATATTCTGTTTAACCTTATATTTTCTGCGAACCTTTCATCCTTTACAAATCCTTTATAAATAAAAAGAGCGTTTGTTTTTTGAAAACAGGATTGTTTATCCCGAAATATCAAAATATTTCCAACCATCTATTCACAGTATGTGAAAGATTCACTGAAAAATATATGGATAAGTTTTTGAAGAAAATGTCGTATATATCTCTACAAAGCCAACATCTGCCCAGGCATGGAGTATTGTTGTCATATCTGGGCTGGTACACTATCCACTAGTCTCTCCCTCTTAGACAAGGTCAAATAATGAATCTCTTCTCTGATAGGTCACTCACTATCCACCAAGCTCCAGCCTCTGCCCCATCGTCGCAATGTTGCATCCATTTGTTTGTTCTACAAGTACTTCAATGGAATGTGTTCCGATGAATTTTTTGCTCATAGTAATAATAGAAATAAAAATAATAACAACAATAATATTGATAAAAATAACACTAATAATAACGTATTATAAATGGAGATCTGGTATCTGTTTTCTGAAGTCGAATCTATGCCAGTTTTTTCAGTCTTCGTTTTCCTACGTTCGATGCAGCAAACTTTATATTAGAAATGAAAGCTTTCAAGTCATGGTGGAAATCTCCATCGGCAAAAGCGAACGTTATTTATCTCCCCTTATCACCGGATGCGGAAATGGATCACGGTTAACGGGCAACCATATAAAAATGATTTATTTTTGTTATTCATTGTTGATGCTTTTTCTTTATTTCTTCAATTATTTTTCTTTTTTATTTTCATACTTTTTCTTTCGTTTTCGTTTCTTCTTTTTCGTCTTTTTTCAATTTTTCTTTCTTCGTTTTGCATGTTTTTAAATTTTTTTTTAACTTTCTTTCTTTTTTCTTTCTTGTGTGTTCTTCTTTTTTTACATAATTTCATTGAATTGCTTTTACTTCCTGCGATTGATTTTACTTAGTTTTTCTATTTTTCGTTTTCCTCTATATTTTCATTTTCATATCTTTGTCTTTTCACTATTTGCTTATTCTTTTTTTCTTCCCTTTTACAATATTAAAAAGCAGATTACATTTTCAACTTTCTTTTCTTTTTTCTGAATATTATGAAGTTATTTAACTTTAACAAAACATTATCTCCATTTTTATTTGATTCGTCGAACTGTCTTTAGCACTCCAAATCCAATTGTCGAACGCTTTATCAGAATTCCGGAGATGGATGATAATTTTATGTTTTATTCGCAGTTTCTAAAAATTGAATACCTTTTATGTTTTAAAAAAATATTTGAAATACTAATCCGATGATTACAAAAAAAACAACAACTAAATAAACATTTTTTAATCTTAAAAAATTCTTCGCGAAATTTCCACGTGCATAAGCGAAATAGACATCGAAATAATTTCTAGTGCTAACGGATGTTCCCAAGTCTTGACGTACGTATATTCCCAAATGCTCAGCGAACAAAACAAACATTGTATTAAAACAATTTATTGTGTAATTTTATTTATATTCCAGCAGATGACAATATTTATAATTGCTGTTTTCCCCCCCAGTTTTCTGCGGGGAAGGATGACTGCAAATAGGGACGGAGGTCCATGAATTGTTTCTTTTTAAAATTATGTATTAATTATTCTTACGTTCTTTGCAGGGCGCTTCGTTGCCACATGGACTAAGGGTTAGTTTAGAGTTAGGGTGTTAATTTGTGTTAGAATTCTAGTGCTATTTTGTCAGGGAATACGTAGATGATTTGGAATTAGACATATTTACGAAATATTGGGACAAAAAAAAGTAAGAGAAAGCGATATAGAAGAAAAAGAAGAAGATGAAGAAGAAGTTAGGAGAGTAGAAAGTGACTAGTGGGTTTACCTTCAACAGCCTCGTAACCCTCGCTTCCCTTATGTTCCCTTTTATTCCTCACATTCCATGAGCAATGTTTCTGACAAAGGGGGAACAATTGCTGTTTTCTGGGTCAGGATATCTATCCATTAAACACTTTTTGTTGGCTAGTTGTTGACCTTGAAGTATATTAAAATTTTTTTTAGCTCCTTACATTAAGTGGCTTTATGCATTGTCTGGAGCGATTTCCATTAAAAAAGTAAGGGTAAGGTTAAAATTGTGAAGGAGTCGATCGTCTGACAATTTATTGTTTTTGTATCTCTCAGACAATTCCGCAATTTCTCGTCAAAACTCGAGAACTTGGTTAAATCATTGGATGTCTATTCTGCACAAGTACCAATATCATTCACACATGAATAATTTTACGCCATACATATATCGCAAAAAACTCTCACATACATATCCACGTACATATTCACATACATATCCACGTACATATCCACATACATATCCACGTACAAAATTAAACGTGTGTCGTCTGACTATTTTGGGCTTAAAGGATAGTAATAAGAATAGATTATGGTCCTTGTGTTTACTTTCGATCGCCTCGTAACTCTCGTTTCTCTTATTTTGCCCTTTAGTCATCACATGTTTCTCCCAAAGGGGGAAGAATAGCTGTTTTCTGGCTCGGAATCCATCCATCTAACACTTATGATTGCCTAGTTTGTAACCTTGAAGTAGTATTTTTAGCCTATTACATCAAGTGGCTTCATGTCTTGTCTGGAGCGATTTCCATAATGTAAGTAGGTGTAAGGAAACGAGATATCTATCTATCTATCTATCTATCTATCTATCTATCTATCTATCTATCTATCTATCTATCTATCTGACTGTCCTATCTATTCCCACATGCAAGTAACACATCACTCAGATGTTTTTTTGCGACCGTTCTTCTTTTTAGTAAATATTTTATAAATTAACATCGGCGTCCGAGTGGTTTTGCCAGCTGACGACCCAGAACCTGGAGTATGATCTTATGAAAACGAAACAGATACTACACTACAACGCTCAGATGACGAAGTAATGCCTAGGAAGATTGTCTCATACCAGAAGAGTAGAAACTCTGCTACTGCCAAAATAAGGGGGTAATGCTCGGGAAGATGATCTCATGATGATCACGCAAGTAACACGTCTATCAGATTTTGTCTGTGACCGTTGTTCTTTTTAGTAAAGTTTTTTTTTTATTAATTAACATCGACGTGCGAATGGTTTTGTCAGCTGACGACCGAGAACATGCATTCTCGACGTGTGTATAATAGTGTATACACGCATCGGAAAATTTAAATATAACAATACGTCACGCCCCCCCCCCAAATAAAAGGAGGTGATGCCTGGAATGATGGTCTCATGACAACAGAACAGATACTACATTACACCCGCCCCAAAGCAGCAGGTGATACCGAAGAGAATGGTATTCTAATAACAGCAAAGATGATACACTACCCCACAAAATAGGAGATGGTAATCCCTAGGAGTATGATCTCATGACAACAGCACAGATACTACACTACACTGTTCAAATGGACAAGTTATTTCCTGGGAGGATGTTCTCATGACAACAGAAACTCTACTACCTTCAAAATGAGGAGGTAATGTTAGTGTTGTGAAGTTGTCCCACAGTAAATAATAAATAAAGGAAGTCAAGTCGAGGGTTGGTTTAACAAGTGTATTAACAAAGTAAGAAAGTGACTAGCTCTTGGCTAGACAGTTACAAGACTGTGCTTTGTCTTCTGTGTCTCTGGTGACTCGCACTATTTATAGTGACAACCGGTGTAGTTTCTCCTGTGTAAGAACGGCCGGTGTAACAGTTAGGAGGATAATTGTATGAGAAAAACACTGATACTACACTACCAGCTGTCTTTCTTTTGCTTTCACTTTCTTTCTTTAATTGCTTTCGAGTGTTCTTACTTTCTTTAGTTTCTCAGTTCGTTATTTCTGTAATATGGTTGGCTTGGTTAATACAGTAATTAGTATGAGCCACGCTTTATCGCCTATTAAAAGCTGTAGAAAATGATTCAGCCGAAATCTTTTGCGTGTTGCCACGTGAATAACGCATTTTGTACGTCGTAACACTCTCTATTCTATACAATTTCTACATTCTTTTTACGTAGTACTTGTTTACTGGTTTTCAAATTTCAATATCAGTCGATCTTTCTCCCACTTTATTTCTATTCATCTAATTCTCTTTTTTTTCTATCTTAATTTTATTTTCGCATGTCTCCCTTTTTAGTCCCTGATGCTTCATTTTACAAAAATACTTTGTATTCCAAGGTTCAACATTATTCACACCATGTCGACTCTGAAAGCAAGAATAATAACACAAATAATACAAAAAGAAACGAACAAAAAATCTGACCAAAAACAAATTTGCACAAGAATTAAAATTGCAGTATTTTGTTTTCTTTTCTTTTTGGCAATTCCTAACATAATTTCATCTTGGCCCTGCAATGTTTAGAAAATCAAGTTTTGAACTCCTCCGAGATTCATTTTTAAACAGAGCCACATTTTTTAAGGAATGCAAAATAATCTTTTTCGTATTTTTTTGTTAAAAAACAACTCCTCAGTTTTGCTGCCCGCCATATTTTTAGAAGTTTCATTCATTTATTTATTTTTTAATGAATTCTAAACTCAACCGCCGCCATTTTGTTCCCTCTCTTCTAAACCGTGATGCACTATCATTGGCGAGTGCAAAATGATTGATCTTGAAATATTGAATCAATGCAGCTTCCCTAACAGTTTGTGCCAATCATCCTTTACTTACAACTAGTGATGGAAGAATTACTCTCAATCAGAATTGGGAATCAGAAATATCAATTTTGTTTTGGTATCAAAATCGGATTATTTTAGCTTAATTTCCGATTATTTTTCTGTTGTTATTATTTCTTTTAGTTTTAAAGCTACAATCTATAGATTATGATAACATCTTAATACGATGTTAATTATACTTAATCTATATATTAAAATAACATGAAAAAACGAGGTTACTTATTATCCACGCTAAGACGAGGTTTATGTTTCCGGTCAAGTCTACATCGTTTGACCAATATCACCAAACTTTGTTTAAACGGCAAATGTCTAATTTTGAAATGATTTTATTTTTATATATCGAGGTTAAAGATAAGAAATCACGGAAAAGGTGAAAGTATGTTCATCGTAGAGACTTGGATTAGAGAGTGGGGGCGCAAAGAGTGGGAGAACGCTCTGAAAAGTAGTAGGAGTAGCAACAGAAATCTGAAGTAACGTCACGTCCGTTAGAGTTGGGTTCAGTCCCTCTTGTTCCTAGATTCCAAGTTAGACAGACGTGAAAAGTCGGCCGGACGGTTGCCAGTAGACGGAAGGAGCCCGAAATGACCTGGCGATATCTTTTTTCAAGTCCTTCTCTCTCTCTCTCTCTCTCTCTCGCTCTCTCTCTCTCTCTCTCTCTCTCCAATATTAACGTACACAGTCTCTGTCTATTGTTTTCGTTTAAAATAACATTCGTTATTGTTCAGAAGACTGAGATTGTCGTCTTGGCCCCTTATACTAGACAATAGAAGTGTCGCATCTTATATGAATTTTTTAAAATAGGAATTTTGACAGAATTCCGATTCTTAAAATATTTGCTGCATGCATCTGGCGTTCTTTGATGCAAAACTTCAGTCTCATCAGATAAATATTTTTTGAGTTATCAGCGTCAACGTTTCTATGGCATAACTTATGGAATCACCACCACCACCATCAGGGGTTTGATCGCTCCTGGAGAGGGAAACCCTAACCCTTACCTTTACCCTAACCCTAACCCTAAACCCTCCCTAGTTTGCGTCTACCTTGTTGGTGACTGTAATTGAGTCTTTTTGCCATAGTCGCCACGCTAGGTACTGCGGGTTGGCGACGCTATTTGCCCATAGCTAGGTGTCCATATACAGCGCCTGGTATTCCCAAATAGTCACCCATATAGAACTTACCAGGCTCAACGTCGCTTAACCTCAACGATCTAACGGGAACCTGTGTGTCAAAGTGATTATGCCGTATGGAATACTGCTTACAATATGTAAAAGGAAGGCTCAGATACGATATGGGCTCATCCTTACGTTGTCAGGCGAACTTGTGTAAAAAATCCAACTGCATAAATTTCCTAGTTTTGACTGATGAAGGAAACATGCTTTTATTGACTCCTTTTCCTGTGAAACAAATTGTCAGTGTATGTATCTTGTTATTTTTAGCACATGATTAGATAACGATGTTCAAATAACCTGTCCATTCACTTTATTTGCCTTTTGTTGAACGCGTCAAGAGTTAGTGTAAGTTTGATGAGGTTCTTTCGTTCACTACTTGGAAATTATATTTGAAGAAAAATCAGATTCAGCCATGTTTGTTTTATTTTTATTTATATCTTTTAAAATGTTTTTTTTATTAAACCATAAATTATCAATTTAAGAAAATTATAATCAAAATGATCACGTAATATGAATAGATTTATCCTAATTATTGATCTATGTTTTAAAAGATAAACATTTTATTTTGAATCGATTTCATCGATTTTAAAATGTAGTCCTAATCAATATTTTTAAGTCATAAACAAAAGAGAGGAAGGAGTCTTTACTCACTAATTCAGATGTACTCTTACTCTACACCTGAACACCAGGAAAACAAATTCATAAGACACATCTCAGAAACACCAGTAGAAAATGCAAATAATGATATCACTGATTTTTAAGCATTTTGCAGAATAAATGAAAAAGAATACAAAGAATAGCGAATGTTGTACTAAATTTTCTGTACCAAAATAAATAAATATTACGCTCTTAATTTTTAATTTTAAACTTTAATTCTCAATTAATCTAGCACTCTGCTGGGATTTTTCTTGCTTTATTACAAAAAGTATATATATATATATATATATATATATATATATATATATATATATATATATATATATATATATATATATTAGACCTCTTCAAAATTGAGCTTTTTCTTCAAACATATGGAAACTGATATTATTCCCATTCTCCAAGGTCTAAATTAGCTAAATATACCAGTTATTGTGATCTTGGACCTTGGCTATGCCTGCCTCAAGAGCCATGTAATTTTATTGTTGACGTTTTTCAAAAACGCTGCAAAATATGGGATATTATGTCCTTATTTTCATTGTAGCTTTCCAGAGGTTGATGCTATAGCATTGAAAGTGGTACCAAATGAAAGCTAATAAAATGTTCTTGCATATGGTAGTAAGCACAATAAAACACATGAACACCTGTGTAAATTTTAACTAATTTTAATGCACAAACAGCTGGGACACTACAAAAAATCAGTTTGGTAGTATGATAGCACTGCACTGACACATATATTGCATAAGAAACTGTCAGATAGGATGTTACTAATACATGTATTATCACTTGTTCAATGTGGCTGTTTTGAAACTGTCAAATTTTTTCCTGTGGTACTCCACAACTTGTAGTAAGCAGCTTCTTTGCTCTGGGTCACTTGTGATCTGAGTTGCAAAGTCACTCATTAGTTTCACACCTCTCTCAGCCACATCATTGGTCACTTTCACTGACCTCACAAACTTCTGTGCATTCCTGTAGCTGTCATTGTCTTCCCAGGTGTCAGCAGGAGTAGTGAGCCAGTCACATTTCACTCGAAGAGCATCAAACAGAAAGTGAGACTCTGGCCCTACCAGGTCTGTGAGAACTGTAGCTGCATTGATGACAGGAAACACTGGTTTGCCTTTCCTGTAACTCTCAGGTTTCTCTGTTTCTGACAGCTTGACTGCGAGCTTCTCTTTTGCAGACTTGGTCATGCTGGCATGTGAACTGAACAAGGTGAATGGCACTAGTTCCTGGGTCAGATACCAGCGGTGGTTGTTCATTTTCTTGAGAACAGAGGTTGCCAGTTCATAGTCATACTGCTTGTATTGCAGCATGTTCTTCATAAGCTGGAGGTCATGGATAGGTGCATCAGCTGCAGATGTGGTGGTCACCCAGTGGCTGGTGTAGAATAAGGTCAGGAAGTTGTTCATCCTCTCCAGCTTGAAGATAGTGTCTGTGTTGTATTTTAGTTCCTTGGAAAACATGAGCATCTTCATACAGTAAATGTTCCTGGCCATCCAGCGGGCTTGGTGTATGGCACCTGGCTTGGCTCAGTGGATACCTCGAGGAGGTTCCTCACCAAGCAGGATCAGGCACAGCTCTGGCACCTCTCTGTAATCTGCCCTCGGACTTGCTTCCTCAAGGAAATTGCTTAAGACTGCAATTGTGCTTGTCTTCTTCTGTTTCAAGTCTTGTTCAACTAGGCCCAGAACTCTTGGGCAGTCCTTAACCAACTTGTCCCACTTCTCTTTCACATTGCTGAACATTTGGTTGTCAGGACTCTTGACCTTGCTGAACACAGCCTCCCATACACTTCCAATTATTACCTCTGATATGTGATGGCGACAAGCGAAGTAGAATACCTTTTTGCCTAGTTTTTCTTCAATAAGATTCGCTGCACCCTTGTTGATGCCACTGTTGCTTTCTGTGGTATCAAATACCAAGCCTACAATGTTGTCTGTGAGACCCCATGCTTCTATCAGTTCCAATGTAGCATTACACTGTTGGATTCCTGTGGAACTTTCTATGAAGGGCACACCAAGCAGCTTCCCTTCTTCATACTGTGGAATACCAGAGACGAGCACTGCAAGACTTTCCACTGGGTATCTTTCACCAAGAACATCCCGTATAAGTCTTCCATCCCAGTGTAGTGTGCAGTAATCTGGCGGACTTTCCTTGAAGTTATTTATGTAACTTTGGCACAAGTTATGACGAGTGTTTATCCTATTTCGTCTTGTAGTAGAGGCTGATATAACAAAGTCATCAAGATCTGCGCCTCCTGCCTTCAACACTGCAGACACCATGGCTGTAGTCTGGTTGTCAGAGAGTGACAACCGATCTGCAGTGCTACAAATCTCTTCACTGGTCATAACTGAGTGTGGAAAGTGTAAGGTTATCGTACTTGGTTTTGATGAACAGCTTGGTGTTGTCTCAGTGTATTCTGAACCCTCACTAGTACCAGAGCCTTGACTGTTCTCTGGGTCTTCATCACTTGAAATTTTCCCAACTTCTGCTGCTGCAGTAGTCACTGATGATAACATTCTCTCTTCTCTTTCTTCTCGGAAGCTTTTCTCTCTAGACTTCTTCTCAAACACCTTATCATGACCTGACATGTGTGCCAGGCGAGTTGTCTGTTTGTCCAAGTAGAAATTGACGTCCTCTTCCTTGGTCTCCTTTGTGAGCAGCCTGTTGCTTCTTATCTCCTCCACAACATCCTTTGCTCCAATATCAAATAACTTGTCTAAGTCCTTCAGAAAGTTAGCTCGTTTCTCTTCCTCTGGTTTGTTATTTCTTCCCTTGTTTTTAACAATTTTCCTGTACTTTTCATGGAGGATCATGAAACGGTTGACTGCATTTGGTCTAGTTAGTGTTTTAATCCTTGCCATATTTCAGAATGGCAAAACGACATCCACTGTATCATGGACTAAAGACCTATTGTCACTGTTGGGATTATCATTCCTCAAATGCAGGAAATACTGGAACACCTGGCGATTAGTAGGAAGATGAGAGCCCCTGATACTGGAGCTGGGTTGCCTAATGAGATACACATCACTGAATGACCTTGTGGCAGGAGTTGCCACCTTTCTTCTCTTTTCAGTTGGTTCATCCCGTTCACTTGTATCGCTGACCACTTTCCCACAGCATAGTTGTCTTCCAGATGCCATGTTGTCAGCAGTTCACAAATCTTAACAAATCAGCTTTAACTTACAATCTGAAATGAAGAGATAAAACATACTTAGTGATAATAAATTATATACATGCATTAAGAGTAACATTTTTGAGATAAAGTTATGTATTATATGATGGCATCCTTTCGAAGCATAAAAAATATATATGTTTGTGCATTAAAATTAATTAAAATTAACACAGGTGTTCATGTTTTTACTACCATATGCAAGAACATTTTATTAGCTTTCATTTGGTACCACTTTCAATGCTATAGCATCAACCTCTGGAAAGCTACAATGAAAATAAGGACATAATATCCCATATTTTGCAGCGTTTTTGAAAAACGTCAACAATAAAATTACATGGCTCTTGAGGCAGGCATAGCCAAGGTCCAAGATCACAATAACTGGTATATTTAGCTAATTTAGACCTTGGAGAATGGGAATAATATCAGTTTCCATATGTTTGAAGAAAAAGCTCAATTTTGAAGAGGTCTAATATATATATATATATATATATATATATATATATATATATATATATATATATATATATATATATATATATATATATATATATATATAGGCAGCATCTTCTCTTGCAGACAAGTATTGTTGAATATAAGAGACAACTCGTGTCTAGATATCCTTTTTTGGTAGATCCTTTCAATAGTCCGATCTTAGTTTCGGAGGGGAGTTGGTTGATGAATTCGCCATAATTGGCATTTGTCTCCCAATTACTTTCGGACCCATATGGGTCAATTTTCGGAGAAATGAGGTTAATCATGTCTAGTAGTAATTATATATATATATATATATATATATATATATATATATATATATATATATATATACTAGACTAATGCCAGTTCTATGACGGGTAAAATTATTCAGGACCAAAGAGTTTTATACCCCATTTATGTCCCATTACGAAGATTAAAATCAAGAAATAATGCTACTATATCTTATGGTGAGAATTGCTATCTCTTCGTGGACATTCACATGCGTGAAACTATTATTCTCAATTTTACAGAAATTACATAAACATGAAAGGGTGCAGAATAGAAAGGGAATAGAAGAAGCAGAAAAATGGCTGGAATTTATGTTATTTTCTAGTTTACATGAATGGCAGACATTTTGGAAAAGACGGCGGTGGGAGAAGAAAACAGAAGAGAATAGATGGAGAATAGTTTGTATTGTTTATTCTACTTTGAAGATACTATATACTATATATTAGTATTAGTAGTAGTATCATTATTATTAGTATTATTAGGAGCATTATTATTAGTAGTATCATTATTATTAGTATTACTATTATTATTATTATTATTATTATTATTATTAATATTAGTAGTATCGTTATTATTAGTATTATTAATAGTTGAATGATTATATTAGTATTATTAGTAGTAGTATCATCATTATTAGTATTAGACTGTAGTATCATCGTTATTATTATTAGTAGTAGTATTATCATTATTAGTATTAGTATTATTATTATTAGTATTAATATTAGTAGTATCATTAGTATTAGTATTATTAATATTATTAGTAGTAGTATCATTATTAGTATTATTATTATACGTATTATTATTATACGTAGTATCATAATTATTAGTATTATTATTATCATTATTATTATTAGTAGTAGTAGTAGTATAATCATTATTAGTATTATTAGTAGTAGTATCATTATTATTAGTATTATTAGCATCACTATTAGTATTATTATTAGTAGTATCATTATATTAGTATTATTAGTAGTATTATCGTTATTAGTATTATTATTAGTAGTAGTAGTATTATTAGTAGTATTATTATCATACGTATTATTATTAGTAGTATCATTATTATTAGCATTATTATTATTATAAGTATTATTAGTAGTAGTATCGGTATTATTAGTATGATTATTAATAGTATCATTATTATTATTATCATTAGTAGTAGTATTATTAGTAATAGTATTATTATTAGTATTATTATTAGTAGTAGTATCATCATTAATATTATTAGTAGTAATATTATTAGTAGTAGCATCATCATTATTAGTATTATAAGTAGTAGTATCATTATTATTAGTATTATTGTTATTCGTAGTAGTATGATTAGTAGTATTATTAGTAGTAGTATCGTTATTATCAGTATGATTAGTAGTAGTATCATTATTATTTGTATTATTATTATTAGTAGTAGTAGTATCATTATTATTAGTATTATTAGTAGTAGAGTCATTATTATTAGTATTATTAGTATTATTATTATTAGTAGTAGTATGATTAGTATTATTAGTATCATTATTAGTATTATTAGTAGTCGTATTATTATTATTCGTATTATTAGTATTACTAGTAGTATTATTATTAGTATTATTAGTATCATTAGTAGTATTATTAGTATTATTATTAGTATTATTAGTAGTAGTATCATTATTATTAGTATTATTAGTATTATTATTAGTAGTATAATGATTATTAGTATTATTATTAGTAGTATCATTATTGATGTAATAAATAGAGTGATATAAAATTACATAATAAGACAAAACAGTTAACATAAACCACTTCACCCTAAATATGCGTGTTTTTTTAAATTTTTCTTCAGATGTTTTAAGACCATCTTTAAAACAAATAAATCCTAATGTTTTCGTTTTTAAAACAAAAATTCAGAAAAAAAAGGAATAAAAATAATTGTTTGAACACGTTCAAACAGTCAGCTCGATATATATGTTAATGTTGATGTGTTTTATACTAAAGTTGTGGCTTTGTTTTTTCACATTATAAATCGGATTCTAATGCATTAAATTGCCCAATGTATGAAGGACCCTTTGATATTGTCGCCCAGATTTTAGACAAAATTTATAGTCTTAATTGTATTGCTTGTCTTGAAATCAAATTCTTATTTACTTTAATTCAATATTTTCATGGTTGACGGCCGGAAATCTTTTCTTGTTTATTTTGTTTACCAACATTTTTAAACACTCAAAATAAACTTTAGGGATTTTTTTTTCAGATGAAAATGTTTTGATAAAATTATACGAACTTAAACCCCCTCCCCCCAAATTCAAACAAACTAGTTTCTACTTTTTTTTAAACGATGGGTTAGGGTTAGGGTAAAAATTAGGGTTAGGTTTAGGGTTTAGTGTTAACATTTGCCATAAAAAGTTAAATTTTATATTGTTGAAAAATGAATAAGGTTTTTTTATTTCCGTATCAAGCATGTGTTTAGAAAAAAACTTAGTGATTATTTTTTTGTGTTCTATATTTCGAGGTAAGACCTCTTTATTAAATAGTTGGTGTTTCAAATACTTTTGGTGACATTGTTTTCCTTTGCATTCATTACCACCGTTATTATATATATATATATATATATATATATATATATGAGAGAGGAAGGATGAGGGTAATCCGACATAATGGGAAATGAAAAAGGAAAAACCAACCCATCCCACTTTCAAATCACCTTCATTTCTTCAAATCTTTTCTATGACACTACCTACACACCAAAAACACAGAGCCTCGTTCCTCCCCTCCTCTTTCCAACCCCTCCACTTTTTCACTCACAGCTGTCCACATTAATTTCATTCCCTGCCACTGACGTCTCTTAGCGGGGATCTCGGTCCTGCGCTCCCAGTAGTGGCTACTACTTCTTCTCATTAACCCATCATGTCAACCCAATATTTTCATGTACTTGCATGACATTTTTCTTAAAATTATCATCTGAGGCAGTCTTACAAATAAAGACGAAACGTTGATGAATACATAAAAAAACGTCGTTTGGTTTTTCCTGTTTCATTTCCCATATATATATATATATATATATATATATATATATATATATATATATATATATATATATATATATATATATATATATATAAATGCATAATAGTTTACATTGTAGCCAGACTGATAAAATAGCTTATTATAATTCAGGTGCATCTTATCGACCTCGGGAATCTGTACGGAACTCGAACAGAACTCTATATTTAATCCTCGGGGGTAATAGGCTCTCGTTCTGTAAGCCATGACCGTGCAGAAGTCTCAAGTAATTCGCAATTGTAGAAGAATGTCACTTAAAACCGAATTTTACTTAATACTTTATACGCTACGCCACGGGATCTTGCTGACAATTCTAGTATGAAACATAAAGGTATATAGATATATGCACCAAGTATCACATTATAGTGTTATAATGTCCTAGCGTAGAACTCACCAGGCTTCATTTGTTAGCATCATCAAATTATTTCGTTTGTTGAAGGCGAATTTGCGGTTTAGTAAGAATAATTGATCAAATAGCTGAGATGATGGATCCGAAAACTGCGTCTAGACTTATTTTTGTAAACACAGTACTATTTCCGTTTCCGGTAATTTATAGAGGGATTGGCTCATCTGACTAATGGACGACTCTTTCTTCATTTCGGATGTTTCGTCCATTAGGATAATAGCAAACACATCTTGGACAGTAATTGTGTTTGATGCTTGGTTGAGGATTCATTGGATTACAGCACATGTACGCATGCGTACTCGGTTGTGTGTGAGGGATGGACGACGGATGCGAGGAGAGATTGGTTAATAGTAAATAGGAACTTTGATGTCTGACAAAATAGAAGAATATGTAGACACACACGCACATCGATATATATATATATATATATATATATATATATATATATATATATATATATATATATATATACCTTCTTTGTAATATACTAGGAAAAATTCCAGCAGAGTGCTCGATTAATTAAGAATTAAAGTTAAAAATTAAAAATTAATGACGTAATATTTATTTATTTTGATACAGAAATAATGGTACAACATTTGTACCGTCAGTTTCAAGCACGGAAGGACTTAGTCATCCGGCTCTCTTCAGCTTCTGTTGTCATCTCATTTCAGATATGACAACAGAAGCTGAAGAGAGCCGGATGGCTGAGTCCTTCCGTGCTTGAAACCGTACAAATGTTGTACTAATTTTTCTGTACCAATATATATATATATATATATATATATATATATATATATATATATATATATATATATATATAAAGATAAATGAAAGAAGAGAGATAAAGATGTACGAATGACAAACCTAGTTCAACTTCGATTGTTTAATGCAAGTGTACTCGGTAAACGTGTTTATTTTTCTTTTCTTAAGCCAAGGCTTTTCAAAGATTAGAATCTTATCAGAGGAATTACATAGATTGATAAGTTGGCAGTGGAAAAGCCAAAATTCGAAATTTGAAAAAATGTAAAGTAATGGAGAGTAAGAGTATGCTTGTAAAAATATTTGTCATTCGTACATCTTTATCTCTCTTTTTTCATTTATCTTTATAATTGCTCTATCTCGTATATTGTGACTTAAACCATTTCACTATAGGTTATATCCTCTAAAAGTATACTTTTAGTTTCATATTTTAGTTTCATATTTTAGTTTATATATATATATATATATATATATATATGCAAACATTGTTAAAAATCACATAATTCGTCTGTTTAATTATACCCTTTTTATTTTTTCAATTTTTCTGATGGTCTTTTTTGTATTAGAATCAAAAAAATTAATAAATGTTCCATAGGTTTCACATGTTTCACAGGTTTCACTTCAGTAATCAAGCCGATTGGCCTTTTGTCTAAGAGCAAAGTCTTGTACCTGTTGTGATGCAGCACTTAATTTTTCTGTTCTTGGTTAGTGACAAAGAAACCATTTCAGACCATTCTAGACAGAGACAATTTTAATTTTTTTTCTAAGCCAGAGTTCTCCCTTTCTGGGGAGCGATATTCCCCTACATTAAAAACTGTTCTTATATCTAACTCTGCACTCATGGACAGGCAAGTAAATAGGAACATCAATGGTCTAGAGGACATCTTGTTATATTTACGAAAGATGTTCACGCCTAAAAAGTACAAAACAGCTAATAAAGAAATACTTATAATTTTGTTTACTTAGCTGTGTTGCTTTTGTTTCATAGTTCATCAACAACCTGGCGATTTTTCAATAAGGTCTTTAACATACTTTCGCAGTTGTACGTCTGCACATCTTGTTCTGCAATCTGTGACCCCCTTGGAACTTCTTAATAATACCCCTCCCTCTCTCTCGCTCTATCTAGTGATTGTTACTTGTAAATACGTTAATAAATGTGTCGATATATTTCTTCTTTGTTTTGGTTAGAATCAATAATTATTTTCCTCAAGTCTAGACACACACCGATCGCTGTCGGCATGATCATTTCACAAGTGGCAATATCGACGCTTACTGAAATGTTGGCAGATAGAGTTTACAATAACACCCGAGCTCAGAGCAGTCGTAAGTAATAACACATCTGCGTATAAGTCAAATCTACTAAAGTCCCCAAAAATGAAATAATACTTAAGTGAGAAAGTGAATGTTTACTCTCAATTACCTTCAGGGTTAGGCATAACATCTCCCAAATTTGTAAGGCAATGTGTCCTGTATAGTTACGATAGTGAAAGCATAACACCAAAATGTGCTCCGATGAACTTGCTGTTCTGGTACCTCCTCGACGTGAATACCCCCGACCATCTCGACAGTCAGCTAAATCACGCCCCTTCACTTCAAAATTCCCCATATGCCGGAATGATTTCCACTCTAATAGTTTTTTTCGTCGAACTGCTAGCCTTTGGAATTACCTCCCTGCTCTCTGTTGCCCTCCTTCTGTCCTCATTCATATATTTAAATGTAATGTGAACAAAAATCTCGCTACACTACTTACCATTTAGGATACCCCTACAGATATAGCCCCTAATTTACAGTAGTCTTCTTGCGTCTTAGGGGCAGTGTGCCTTGTTTTACGGGCGAACTAAAGTAAAGAGAAAACTGAAAGAAAACAGAGGAGGAAAAGATGGTCTCTATTGATGGAAACAACTTACTTGTAATTGGAACTTTATTACGTGGTATACTCTTCTCACGTGACACCGTGTTAACTGCAACAAGGTATTTGAAACTAGATCACGTGGTATACTTTGTTCCGAAAACGTCGTTTTCAATACCGTTCTGTTTAGATCAATGTTCTTCGCCCTTCGAATGCTAAAATATTTATGACGACTTCTTTGAAACATTTGTTTAATGGATGACAAAGCATGTCGGTCAAGCGTCTTTGAAACATATAGATATTTTGTACCGGCGTGCTCTTGTTCTTTTATACATCCAAGTTTTACACAGCAGGCGAAGGCACGCTTTTTTATGGCAACGATAAGGTTACTCGTGACTATTCCCATCACTCTATCAAGGTTTTGGATGATTAAGTCCGCCACAGATAGCAAAGTGGTATAGATCTCAATCCCCTCGGTATGGCTACGCCACACTGGCTTATTATCTCTAAGTGTTTTGCCTCAAGTAACAGAACTAATATGGATACTCCACCAGACTAGATGAATTCTTGCGCATAGGTCGAAAAAACTGACGACGATGAAGCGAATAAAGATACTCTTATCTTTATTCGCTTCAGCATCGTCAGTTTCTCGACTTATGCGCAAGAATTCATCTAGTCTGGTGGAGTATACAGATTAGTGCTGTTACTTGAGGCAAACTTACTTAGAGATAATAAGCCAGTGTGACGTACCATACCGAGGGGGTCTTATTTGTGCTGTAAATACTATGTTATTTTTAATATTTAGTCAGTGTTTATTTGTAGAGGGAATTATCCTCATGATAAATATATATATATATATATATATATATATATATGTATATATTACTTTATATACGTACATGAAAGTCATCTATGGACACGTGTTTCTGGCTTACAGCTGTCTTCAGCAACGAAAAAATACGTCATATAAAGTTAAGGGCGACTAATAATGACATTTTCTGTAAATGAATCACTTAGGAAGTGAGATAATCGAACTAGTAGTAAGCAAAATAGCAACGGATACTACAATCACCAATAAAAACAATTACATATATATATATATATATATATATATATATATATATATATATATATATGTCTGCATTCTCCTTTACTTTTAGTAAAGAAGTTAAGAATATTAATTTTCCTCTCCTATTGACCTGTTAACTATGTTATTATTTATTTTTATTGTGTTTTCTTATTCGTACATGATTCCAGGACCATAATTTATCTAGTCTGGTGGAGTATCGAGCTAAGTGCTGTTACTTATGGTAACATCACTTGTAAAAGGTGCACGATTCCCTATATGAGCCAGTATATAGCCGTGTTCATGGTATCTTATTTGTGCTTCGAATACTATGTTATTTTCAATATTTGGTCAGTGTTTACTTGTTGAGTGAAATATCCTCATGTCAGGTTATCCTGACTAACATTTGTACAAAGAGACCGAAGACACTCGAGGATGGTGTCTTGTAGGAAGTTCAAACTATATTTGTGTGTGTGTGTAAGTATTCTCTTGTGTATATACATGCCCACGCAATAAATCCAAATTTAATATCTAAAATTCCATCATTGAAATGATGTCATCGTTTTTATAATTTCAATTAAATTCATAAAAACGCAACAATCATTGACTATTTTCCGTGCATTTTTATCCTCTTTTTCATCTTTTCAAATCAGATTTTCAATATCAAAAAAATATATATGCAAATCATTTTGATTTTTCCGCGCTTTTCCATAACCTGTCTTTATTAGATGATTTCCTTTTGTTAACTCCATATTGAGACATTTGTCTTCTCATTAAAACCTTTTTTCGACGCAGCATAATAAAATCAATTTAATTAATATCAGCAAATCAATATTAGAATTCATTCTTGTTCTTATCGAATCGGCACGCGAGATAGAGCGACAAATGAGCAGCCATATTGAAATATCCACATTATATAGAAAAATAAAATATTCACGAAAATATTAAATTATGCGTTTTTAGTATCTTGAGTTCTGGAAAAATATTGCATATCACTGTTTTATTTTGAATTCAAAGAATGTGATATAAGTAACCAACATATTTAATAAGAATTTGCTTTGGTTTATCCTATGTTTTTGAATGTCCTTCTGAATTTATTTTAACATTTCTACTGTTCGTGTCTTGGACGTTATTCTCACAGCTTTTCATTTGTTGTAACATCTAAACTATTGCAGGTGCAACTTTCGGGTATCCTGATGTTGAACTCGGGAATCTGTACGGAATTTCAGAACAAAGTCTATTATTTAATCCACGGGGCTAGCTTGTGCTAATTCTTTATTTTTATGGAAATCGCTCGAGACTAGACATGAAACCACTTGATGTATGGAACTAAAAAAAAATGCTACTTCTAGATCAAACACTAGGCAACGATAAGTATCAGATGAATAGATTCTGAAGCAGAAAACAGACATTTTTCCCTCTTTGTCAGAAACATCGCTCATAAAATGTGAGAATTAAAGGACAACATACGGGAAGCGACAGTTACGAGGCTGCCGAAAGTAAAACCAAGGTCGACTTTCTACTCTCCTTCTATGTTAATATATATATATATATATATATATATATATATATATAAATATAAATGATAATTTATTTCATTTTGACTACAAAATTGATTTTGTTTCACGAAAGCAGTTTTTAGGAGCTCCTGATCTTCAGGTCTTACTCGGATTATATATATATATATATATATATATATATATATATATATATATATATATATATATATATATATATATGAGTTTATGAAGGCTTACCAAAGCATTCCTTTCAGGACACCAATGATCACCATTAAAGATATTTTTTCTTACAAATATTATTTATTCAAATTAAATGTTTTTTCCTACACGTGTTTCACTACCAAGCAGGTACTTGCTTGGCAGATCATCAGGGAAATTAAATGTCTGGAATACGGGTTTCAACTGCCGACAATACACAATGTGGCGTTGAAATAGTTGAGGTCACTTAAGAAGAGAAGAGGAAAAAAATAAAAATAAAAGTTAAAATTAAAAAACAAGGAAGAACAACGATAAATAAAAGAAAGTCCTAGAAAAAGTCTTAGAAAAATAGCTCGTGCATTATTTCTTCCACCAAGCCAACAAGCAAATAATCGGTCCCAAATACATTCAAAAAGACCAAAAAACCGGAACAATGTGCGATAATACACTTTCACGTCGGCCGTTTTCTAGGACTTTATATTATTTATCGTTGTTCTTCCTTGTTTTTTAAATTTTATCTTAGTTTCCCATGGGGAAAGAACCCCCTAAAATTCCAAATACGTATATCCGATTTTCATTAAATTTCATACCATATGCATAAAACACAGATTAAGAGAGTTTTATAACATTTAAGCTTCCTCCTAATATATAAGGAAGCGAAACGGGAGGTTATGTGCAGAAAAAACAAAATAATTCATATGCTGTTAGTGTTGCATCACGATGGGCTCTATGTTGAAAAGGTGTACTCCAGTTAGTACGAATTGGGACTGAGGTCGGAATTGCTATAGCTCTGTTCAGGTCGGGCCGACACATACCTTGGAGAAATTAATCTGTTTTCCCACGAGTGGGTAACGGCATGATGAATTTAAGATCAAAAGCACAGGGCATTAGAGTCAATAAATGCCGAAAATAGAGGCTGACAGATCGAATACACAATGACGTGAGTTGTTTGTCGCGCACAAAGAAACAAAAGTTTCAAATGAGTGTCTCTTCATGGATTTGAAGCGAGACAGCCGTAGAAAACTATGCTCTGAAATTTTTTAGTTAAGTGTCGGTATGAGACTGAAGGCGAAACGCCCCCACCTTGTTCGTCCAGCCCCGTATTTAACCTCTGATAAGTTAGGATGAACCTAAAAGTTAGAATCAGTGTATAAGATAGACGGTAGTTAAGATATAACGAACCTCTGTCCTACGTGCCTGTTTTATTCCGAGAAAACAAACACCATGAAACCTCTCAAACGAATGTCTTCAGAATTCCTTTTGTCGCTTGAAAAGATATGATAACTCGACCACTATGACGACACACGGAGAAGGAAAAAAAGAAGAAATCAGCGACGACAATATAGCAGTCAATGTAAGAGAAAGCGAATCACGACAACGGTAAGATAAACGAAGAAAAGTAACAGGTAAATTTCGCTTTAAATTGTGAATGAACATTTGTACAAACTGAAAGAAAGTAAAGAAAGATACTAAAAAGTACTTTAAGCGCATACATACGCACCCGTTAAAAGTAAAAGATTATATGGGAGGACTTGTATAATTATGAGGTCGTTAAAAGATACTAACGATTGTATACGCACACTCGCATACATACATTAAAAAAGAGTAAAAATTACCTACTGAACACCAGCTTCGAGTGTTTTTGATCTCTCTGTACAAAGTTTGTAGAATCTGACATGAGGATACGTACTCTAACGAGTAAACTCTGACAAAATATTAAAAATTAAATAGCATTTGAAGCCCGAATAAGATACCCTCGACACAACTATACACTTGTCAATACGAGAAATGGTGCACTTTCTCCTAGTGTTGTTATATTCAGTAACAACACTTAGCTGGATACTCAACCAAACTAGATGAACTATCGTCCTGGAGTCCGGTAAGACTAAAAGACCACATAGAAGATATACTATAACACAGGTAACTGGTCAATTGGGGAGAGGAAAATTAATGTTCTGAACTTCTTTACTAACTGAAAGGTTGGCAGGTAAAGGAGAACTTTAACGGAATATTCGAATGCCTAATTATCTCATATAGAACTCAAGTGTTTGCCTCGGGAAGGTGCTCCTTGATTTCTGAGAACTTTGACTGAAGTAAAATGAAATAAAAGTAATTCATAATTGAAAACCCACACCCATTATGAGGAACGCACTGCCAAACCCAGTACATTATAGAGAATACGCTCCCACACTCACTCACATTATGAAAGTCACATACACACCCGTAAAAGAAGTAAAATACGCGAAAACAGAGTAGAATTAAGGAACAGGGTATTTTTAGTAACGTTCCAATGTTTTTTAACCAGTTAAAACGTTACATTTTAGCAGTGTTTAAATTAACATTGTAATGGTCTTCATTTAACTACAAGCAACGTCGGGTCTTCCTGCTACTATCATATGGACTACTGTTACCGCTTAGAGCACCCTATCCTGTCTTTACAGAGTCCAAAACCGACTTCGAAATCTAGTGGGAGACGTTCTTTTCTCTTTCCTACTGTCACTCTCTCACAAAAAAAGATGTTGCTAGTCTTTCTTTTCTCTACCGTTATTGCAATGGTAGGTGATTGACTGAGCTAAAATTTATGCCCCCCTGTAAAACATTCACAATAAGAACCGCCTAGCTACCACGACTGTCAATGGATTCTCTTTCTCCCTCTCCGTGCTCAAGACAAAACAAAACTACGACTACAGTATGGTCATATTCAAGTCCAATGTTTAAATTCACATAGTAGTGGTCTTCATTTAACTACAAGCAACGTCGGGTCTTCCTGCTAGTATCATATATAATTTAGCATTAAGCCTCCAGAAGGTATCTCACGCACGACGCACTCCTCTACCTGCACAATAGCCAAATACGTCCTAATATGGAGTACTGTTGCCGCTAAGAGCACCCTATCCTGTCTTGACAGAGTCCAAAACCGACTTCGAAATCTAGTGGGGGACGTTCTTTTCTCTTTCCTACAGTCACTCTCTTACAAAAAAGATGTTGCTAGTCTTTCTTTTCTCTACCGTTATTGCAATGGTAGGTGATTGACTGAGCTAAAATTTATGCCCCCTTGTAAAACATTCACAATAAGAACCGCCTAGCTACCACGACTGTCAATGGATTCTCTTTCTCCCTCTCCGTGCTCAAGACAAAACAAAACTACGACTACAGTATGGTCATATTCAAGTCCAATGTTTAAATTCACATAGTAGTGGTCTTCATTTAACTACAAGCAACGTCGGGTCTTCCTGCTAGTATCATATATAATTTAGCATTAAGCCTCCAGAAGGTATCTCACGCACGACGCACTCCTCTACCTGCACAATAGCCAAATACGTCCTAATATGGAGTACTGTTGCCGCTAAGAGCACCCTATCCTGTCTTGACAGAGTCCAAAACCGACTTCGAAATCTAGTGGGGGACGTTCTTTTCTCTTTCCTACAGTCACTCTCTTACAAAAAAGATGTTGCTAGTCTTTCTTTTCTCTACCGTTATTGCAATGGTAGGTGATTGACTGAGCTAAAATTTATGCCCCCTTGTAAAACATTCACAATAAGAACCGCCTAGCTACCACGACTGTCAATGGATTCTCTTTCTCCCTCTCCGTGCTCAAGACAAAACAAAACTACGACTACAGTATGGTCATATTCAAGTCCAATGTTTAAATTCACATAGTAGTGGTCTTCATTTAACTACAAGCAACGTCGGGTCTTCCTGCTAGTATCATATATAATTTAGCATTAAGCCTCCAGAAGGTATCTCACGCACGACGCACTCCTCTACCTGCACAATAGCCAAATACGTCCTAATATGGAGTACTGTTGCCGCTAAGAGCACCCTATCCTGTCTTGACAGAGTCCAAAACCGACTTCGAAATCTAGTGGGGGACGTTCTTTTCTCTTTCCTACAGTCACTCTCTTACAAAAAAGATGTTGCTAGTCTTTCTTTTCTCTACCGTTATTGCAATGGTAGGTGATTGACTGAGCTAAAATTTATGCCCCCTTGTAAAACATTCACAATAAGAACCGCCTAGCTACCACGACTGTCAATGGATTCTCTTTCTCCCTCTCCGTGCTCAAGACAAAACAAAACTACGACTACAGTATGGTCATATTCAAGTCCAATGTTTAAATTCACATAGTAGTGGTCTTCATTTAACTACAAGCAACGTCGGGTCTTCCTGCTAGTATCATATATAATTTAGCATTAAGCCTCCAGAAGGTATCTCACGCACGACGCACTCCTCTACCTGCACAATAGCCAAATACGTCCTAATATGGAGTACTGTTGCCGCTAAGAGCACCCTATCCTGTCTTGACAGAGTCCAAAACCGACTTCGAAATCTAGTGGGGGACGTTCTTTTCTCTTTCCTACAGTCACTCTCTTACAAAAAAGATGTTGCTAGTCTTTCTTTTCTCTACCGTTATTGCAATGGTAGGTGATTGACTTAGCTAAAATCTATGCCCCCTTGTAAAACATTCACAATAAGAACCGCCTAGCTACTACGACTGTCAATGGTTTCTCTTTCTCCCTCTCCGTGCTCAATACAAAATGAAACTTCCATGGACAAGGCTTCTTTCCTTTAACTAACTGTCTGTGGCACACAGTGCCACTAGACTGCTTCTCTGCCGACTACAGTATGGTCATCTTCAAGTCCAATGTAAACAAGTTATTGTTGAACCGTCCCCGTAAATAATCAATTTCCGCCTTGCTACAACCATCGTGCCGGTGAACGCGATGTAGTCTCACCGTTCACAAGTAAAACTCTTCAACTCTTATCCTCGAGTCAAACACTTTAACCCTTATCCTCGAGTGGCCATTAGGCCTTGATAAGCATGTTACCTTTAATGTAAACAAAAAACGGTTCAGTTTTATTTCCTTGGACTTTATAGTTTTTGTGATATTCATATCCTCAATGATACCACAGTTTTTGAAATCACGTGTGCTTCAAAATTCACGGCTCATTCATATTTAAAGGAAATGAAAACTGCACGTAATCATTTAGAGTCTGATATTTTCATGTTATTTAAATATTCCGAATAACAAATTACTTTATAAGAACGATGTTTATGAAGAGCCAGTTCAAATCTTAAAGCCTTGTCTATGATTTCTATATCATAACAATTAGTTGTTATTCATGTATTCAATCTTTGAAAAAAGTTTAATGATGCTGGTCAATAGAGCTCGGCTAAAATATGTCTCATAAAGACGGAATACTTTATTTCATTTTGGCCTCAAAAGAAATCATTCACCAACAGATATAAAAAACTCCCCCCCCCCAAAAAAAATTCTATATAAATCAGGTATCTCTTAAAAAAAACGAAATTGTTTCACAAAAAAACACACTACATGATTATTACATTTTTGTTGTGTCTTTAGGTAGGATCAAAGTGTAGTATATGTTCGATCCTGAATTAGTGGAAATATGATATTTCTAAATTGACACATCTTTAATCCTCTTTTTACTTTTACTCCAAACAAGGATATTGCCACTAAAACGTAAGGGGCTACTGTGATTACAAGCTACATTTATAGGGAGCATCCTTAGTGGAGAGTTGTACAACAAAATATTTGTCCACATTACATTAAATTGTCTGAATGTTTGTAGTGTTTGTGAAAACAAGGAACAGGGATGGAATTCCAAAGGCAGGCTATCCGAGGAAATAAACTATTAGAGCTTATATTTTTATTCGGTCTTTGAGTAAAGTATATGTCTGGTATATTTTCGGTCCTAAGTAAAATGAAATTACTAAATTGACGCAACATGATTTATTTGTATTCACCCAAAACAAGGTTTCGTTTTGTTTTACGGCATATCAACCATTTTCAGGTGATTTAATGCCTAATTCGGTCATTTTGGCAAAAGTTTTTATCCTTCAAATTCTTTATATGTTCAAGTATTTATTCCTATGTTTGGTTTGGTTTATTACGGCATATCAACCATTTTCGGGTTATTTAATGCCGAATTCGGTCATTTTGACAAAGGATGTTATGCTTCAAGTTCTTTATATGTTCAAGTATTTATTCCTGTGTTTGGTTTTTACGGCATATCAACTATTTTCGGGCTATTTAATGCCGAATCAGGTCATTTTGGTTACAATTGTTACGCTTCAAATTCTTTATATGGTCAGGATGTTCGGTTTTGTTTTGTTTGGTTCTTTTAGTGCATATCGACCATTTTTGTGTTATTTAATACCGAATCCGGTAATTTTGGGAAAAAATTGTATGCTTCAAGTTCTTTATATGTCTAAGTATATATTCATGGTGTCTGGGTGGGTTGTTTGTTTTACGGCATATCAATTCTTTTTTCGGGTTATTTAATTTCGAATTCAGTTTTTATGCTTCAAGTTCTTTATACGTTCAAGTATTTATTCATGGTGTTTGGTTGGGTGAAAGTGAGGGGGGGGGGAGAGTCGGAAGAAGGAGGGATAAAGGAAGGGGAGGGAGGTAAATTGTTATTTGTTTTAGGTTTTGCAGAACATGTTTGAGTTTTGCAAAAAGAAATAAAAAACAATAAAACATCAATGTTTGGTGCATTTTTGGTCAGCATGCTGATATCTTCAGACAGCACCAAACAAGGGATATAGCCACTGGCTGGGCTGGCCGGTCGGAATGATGTCACCCGTGTGACCGTTTGTTGGGTACCCTCGGAGGAGAAGCTTTACATACATACATACATACATACATACATACATACATACATACATACATACATACATACATACATACACACAGACAACTCGGATTTATATAATAGATTGAGATATAAATAATCAGAATAAGCTATTATCTAATTGAATATATACTATTAAATACTTATTTCAACACAATAATACATAATCAAATTACATTAAAATAGATTACATTTATTGATATGTAAATTTTTTGAATTTACTTATGATCAACCAAATTATATATAAATTATAAGGAATAGCAACTACATAATAAAATAAATACATTTACATAATTTCCTGCAACACAATGATACGTAATTACCCACACATATATATTTATATGTTTTCTCTTCTGCGATCCATACTTTTATTATTTTTTCTTTTTCTATTTCTTTTTTCCTGTCCTCCCTCTCTTCCTCATTTATTTTTTCTGTTGTTCTATGGAACGTTCTACAAACCGTTGACTTTTGAACGCTCACTTTTAAGACTTTTATCTGTTGTAATGTTCTATGGAACGTTATATATACCGTTGATTTCAGGCATGCAGTATCCATCGGAACAGATACTACACTTTGATCTTAGCCAAAAGGCCCAGAAGACTTCTGAACGCTCACTTTTCAAACTGTTATCGGCTGTTCTGCCGTAGCACATTTCTCAGCGTTCTAACTGCTGAGCGCTTCCTCACATTTATTTTTCAAACTTTGGTACTTGTTGCTGTATTTTTTCTATTTCTTCAATCTCCCGTCCCGATGAAACTTTCTAATAAAGGTGAAACGTAGATGGATATTTAATTAACATTTTGATTTTCCTTATTTCATTTTCCATAACGTCAGAACATTTCTCCATTCTTTATCATATATATATATATATATATATATATATATATATATATATATATATATATATATATATATATATATATATATATATATATATATTATAAAAGCAGAAGCAGTTATACTTAACTTCTATACACGCTACTCTCTTGGCCTTTTGGCTAAGATCAAAGTATAGTATCTGTTCCGATGGATACTGCACTACATAGACTGGTATTGTCTTGGTCTTCGGGGCTTGATTTACGCCGGTCTATGGGTCTGTCCTGTGCAGTTCTAGAAGGTCCACCCTCCCAGGCTTCGCCTCCCCTCTTTGGGGAGGAGTAAGTTTATTGCTTACTGCCTGAGGCGCCCCTACCGGGGAATGCCGACGGGGCTGCCCAGGCAATTTTTAAACCCCACTTTCCCGACCCGACCTTGGGTCACATCTTACTTGTGGAAGTAAGATAAAAACTGGCCTTGTGCCTAACTCCTGGAGAGGAGTAAATCAATACTCATTTTTCAATCATTTTATGCTGCAAACAGTTATACACGTTTCCATATTTGGCATTGTCAAAGCTTTCGAATAATCTGATAAACTTAATATATATATATATATATATATATATATATATATATATATATATATATATATATATATATATATGTATATATATGTATGTATAAACTATAAGTAAAAAGTTACGTACATCTTTCTGTATATGACAATGTCGCCCTTTTCCCACATTTTTTTCTTAACTCTGACAATCGTAGTAAGCTGCGTAGTTTTAGATATACCCTGCGCTGCCGGCTTTTCAGATACATTCGGAAATAAGTATAAGTTATTTTAAGGGAAGTATTGCAAATTTTAATGACTTCACCTCCGGCTCCGAAAGGAGTTATTTACAAACATCTTTGTTTACCTAGATATCCGTCTATTTTCGAATCATCGCTGTCTTCTTGTTTTTCTTTTCTGTTTTTATTGCTACGGAATCTTTAAGTGTAGAAAAAGGTGAGTAGTATATCTGTATCGATCATATTCCCACTTCTCTCTCTCTTTCTCTCTCTTGTATCATTACACCTATTATAAATATCAATACATATAAATAAATATATGTACTTCCATCTATATATATATATATTTTTTTTAATTAATTTTATATATACATAAAAGTAATCAATTGACATGTGTTTCTAGCTCACAGTCGTCATCAGCGTGGCTAACTTTGGAAAGGATCAAACCTTCAATATTGATGCCTATAGTCTGGCGTTTTATCTTGGGACTATGATGCGATATTCTGAATAGATATGTATCACTTAGGATATGAACAACTACAATAATACTAGTAAGCAAAATAACAAATGCTACCATCACCAATAAAAAATATTACAAAGAATACATTATATATATATATATATATATATATATATATATAGTGTGAGCCATATATACAACACATTAATAACACATTAACAACACATTAATAACACAAATAACATAGTTATAACAAAGTAATAATAAATAATTGCATTAATATAACTGATACATAAACCTATTTCAAATGCTGTCCACCTACTTTTGGCTCACCCTGTATATATATATATATATATATATATATATATTTTATATATGTATAGCTAAACAGCATCTTCTCTTGCAGGCAAGTATTGTTGAATATGAGAGACAACTCATTTCTAGATATCTTTTGGTAGATCCTTTCTATAGTCCGACTTTAGGTTTGACTACCACGACTTTGTCGAGAAGATTGACGACGCATTTGTCTGATACTAACGCCATAGCCCAACACTTAACTAACGACCACGCTGCCCCCGATCGGAATTCAGAAAACTCTTAGTAGAAAATACCAAAATCTTAGAATTTAGTACTAACAAAAAAAAAACTCCATATATTAGAAGCCCTATATATAAAAACCAAAAACAACCTTAATTAATAGAATTAACTTTAATATCAGTTATACTATTCTAAAATGTTTATAGCTCCAAATATAGTTTCGTACTTGTACATAATTCCCGCCAAAAACCTTCTATAAAAACTAACACATGGTCTATACCCGATTAACTTCGTTCCCCCGAAGATGGACTCAGATGTGTCCGAAAGTACTTGGGAGACAAATCCAAATTATGGCAAATTCATCAGCCAATTCCCCTCTGAAACTAATATCCTAATTCGGACTATTGAAAGGATCTACAAAAGGATATCTAGAGATGAGTTGTCTTTTATATTCAACAATATATATATATATATATATATATATATATAAAATGAAATAAGGAAAACCAAAATATTAATTAAAGAAGAAAAAAAAAAAAGAAAAAGAAAAAGAAAAAGAAAAAGTAAAAAATACAGAACAAGTACCAAAGTTTGAAATATAAAAATAAATTTTATTTTATTTTTTACTTTTTATTTTTATTTTTCAGACTTTGGTACTTGTTGCTGTATCCTGTTCTTTTTCTTCAATCTCCCGTCCCGATGAAACCTTCTAATAAAGGTGTAACGTAGATGAATATTTAATAATATTTTGTTTTTTCTTATTTCATTTTCCATTACGTCGGAACGTTTTTCCATCTTTTATCATATATATATATATAAAAGATAAATGAAAGAAGAGAGATAAAGATGTTCAAGTGACAAATCTATTTCAACTTCGATTGTTCAATGCAAGGTGTAGTCGGTAAAAACATGCTTATTTTTCTTTCCTTAAGTCAAGTCTTTTCAAAGATTTAAATCTTATAATCAGAGGAATTACATAGATGTTGGCAGTGGAAAAGCCATAATTCAAAATTTGAAAAAAATAAAGTAATGGAGAGTAAGAATATACGTGTAAAAAAAATATGGAGTTTGCCCAGTTGAGGAATGTCCGTTGATAAGTTGTCCGGTGAAAGGAAATTTAAAGAAAGAAAAATAAACATGTTTTTACCGAGTACACCTTGCATTGAATAATCGAAGTTGAAATATATTTGTCATTCGTACATCTTTATCTTTCTTCTTTCATGTAGCCTTTATAATTGCTCTATCTCGTATATTGAGCTTAAACCATTTAAGTATAGGTTCTATCCTCTAAAAGTATACTTTTAGTTTCATATTTTATATATATATATATATATATATATATATATATATATATTATAAATATTTATTATTTTCTTTTCTACTTTTACATACATACACACTTGTTTCTTGCTTACGCAATCTTAAGTGTAGGAGATGATAATTTCTGTCAGTTGAAGGATTCGAACCTAGTCAAAAAGTCACCTTTGACTCTGTATCCTAGTATTAAACTTCTCGGCCAGCATTAATTACTATGGGGAAAAAAAGAATTAAAATCATGATTTCGTGTCCTTTGAAAGGGGGCAAGCCACGCTATAACCAAAATCATGATTTTCATTTTCTGCTTGTACACGTCAAAAACCATGCCGAAGTCTGGACACTTTCTGACAAATCAAAATTAATATTCTGTATGATTTTTCTACATTGTTTTCTTCATCATGAGGAAGTCTTTCAATAAAGACGAAACGTTGATGAATACATAAATAACATAGTATTTGGCTTTCATTTCTAATTTTACATATGTATATATATATATATATATATATTTAGATAATGAAATTTACAAACATATTTAACATGTAGCAACTCACGTTTAAATCTTATTTTAAAATTAACTTTAAAAAAGCTTGTTTCGGAATTTTTTTAGATGATTGCTGATTTTTAATATTTGCATTACTCGGAATACTCTTCTCATCTTGATTATTATTTTCACAACATTTCGGCTTATGCGAGTTGAGAGCTTCTTCAGGAGTATATTTATAACTAGGATATCTTTACTTCGAACTCATTCAAATACTGCACTATTAAGAGAAGCAGGAGTCTCTGTTTCTTCATTTAAAAAATCTTTTTTTCTTTTCCACTAGCTGGCCGGAAATCTACCGCTCTGCTACATTGTGTATAGGGACTGCCCATACTCACCAGCGCTTTCGACTCCCGTTGAGTTATCTTCGGGGATGTGACGATGACGGTACAACGGATTGGAATTTGGTAACTTATTTTGTAAGACCAGGTTAGAAAACGTTTGAAAAACATTTTAAATACCTTTACTAACCGCGATACCGTCACCTTTTACCATCATTTTACCGCGGACATATCAGAGTCATGCAAATTTCTTACCCCCCAATACTTTTGTGACAGAGTAAACTGCCAAGAATGTTATTTTTCTGCCGGATAGCGCCGTGTGACCTTCCTTACAATGATTAGAATAATAAATCCACGAATTAAATAAACGGCATATGGCGAGATTATTGACAATTTCAATTCGTCTATTCTAACAGGTATGTGTTGATGCCTGAAGCTGTCAACTTTAGACGTACGCCTAAGTTAGATAAGTAGACTTGCGTCTAACCATGAGAGTGATCGAGAGAGAGAGAGAGAGAGAGAGAGAGAGAGAGAGAGAGAGGGAGAGAGAGAGGGGAGAGAAAGAGAGAGAAGGCGAGTGAGCGAGAAGTACACTAATGAAATAAAGCCACGTGGGTTGGGGCATGTTTCTGGTAGCCGGGAAACGCCAGGTGGCCAGGGCTTGCTATATGAACGAGGAAAAAATCGTGTTTTGGGAAGTATTTAAGATAAATCGTAGACAGAGACTTGAAAGTCGAAAGAGATTGACTTCCTACACTCAGATAAAATTCTATTAGATTGTCAAGGCTAGATAAAAATCCCGTCAACCCGAGGCATTTACTCCGCATAGACACCAACATTGTTGAACCTGCAGTTTCGTTTTTTGCTGTTGATTTGTGATATATATTTATTTTTACATATATCCTTCTAACGTTGCTGTTGCATTCATTTTCTTCCCCAATCACCGCCACTCTTTTAAACCCATCCGAAACCTTGGCTTTGGATAAAAAAACACAACATGGCAAAAACAGGACTGACCAACTAAAACACATGCCATATTTTGTCTGCATTCGAGAGCAGAGCCATCCTACGACGTCAGCACCCTGAGAACCAGACAAAAAAAAAGCTCGGTTGGCGACACATCAACAATAACGGGTGTCGAGAATATGTAGCCCAATGATTGTACGGGTGGAGGTCACACACAACACATACGAAGGAAAGTGGGAAGGTTATATTGTCTTCTATTTCTAAATGCAGTCTTAACCTCACCATCGTGAATCATTATTCATATGGTTGTATAACGTCACCATCAATCAGAGTCAAGAGAGATATCTAACATCTCGCTTGATATCTCATTAGATATCGAGCATCTCGATCAGTATCTCATTTGATATCTAGCATATCGCTCAGTATCTCAGTTGATATCTAGCATCTCGCTCGATATCTGATGTGATATCAAGCATTTCGCTCAGTATCTCATTTGATATCCAGCATCTCACTCGGTATCTCACTTGATATCGAGCATCTCGCTCAGTATCTCATTTGACATCTAGCATATCGCTCAGTATCTCATTTGATATCTAACATCTCACTCGATATCTCATTTGATATCTAGCATCTCGCTCAGTATCTCATTTGATATCCAGCATCTCGTTCGATATCTCATTTGATGTCTACCATCTTGCTCGGTATCTCACTTGATATCGAGCATCCTGCTCGATATATCACTTGATATTAAGCATCTCGATCGATATCTAACTTTATAGCTAGCATCTCGCTTGATATCAAATGTGTCGCAAATTGAAGCAACAGAATAAAAAAGGGTTATCTTTCAAAATTAAAAGTACTTTTGTGCATTTTCTCGATTTATTAATGAGTTTGGCCCCTTTTTTATAATTTTGTAGTAAGTGCTCGACGGAGGTCAAATCATGACCTCCGTGCTGTCTTGAGAGACAATGGATAGCCCCTGTATTGAATATTGATTAATCTGATTTCGCTAAGATAAACAATTCCGACTATGCATTTTTTTTAAATGAACTGTTCCAAAATCAAATGATGTCATCTCAGTAACTAAAACAGTACAAATACATTTAAAAAGTTGCATTTGTCTTATTCATTTGAAGAATATTAAAATGACAATTATTTTTCTAAGGATTCAGCCATTGCCTATGACATGTGTGGGTTTGATTTGCTCACATGTAGATGAATAATTATTTGACAGACAACTTATGTCTGGATATCTTTGTGAATAATCTTTTTTTTAATATCCGAATCAGGGTCTTTGCTTCAGTGGGGAATTGGCCGATGAATCTGCCATAATCGTTGATGTCCCATATACTTTCAGACTATTTCGGATCCATCTTCAGGAGAATCATGTAAATATCATAGTGTTGATATTAATAGGTATTTTTGGTGGGAATTATATTATTAATACGGAACTAAAGTTAGCATTATAAACACTTTAGAATGATACGCTAGTATTAAAGTTGATTCCATTAATAGCTGTTTTTTTGGTATTGATGTATAAAGATTCTAATATATAGAGTTATTGTTTATTATTGGTATGTTCTAATATTGTAGTGTTTCGTAATAAGAGTTTTCTAAATTGGAAGCGGGTGCAGGACATTCTTTGAGGGAAATTTTGAATTGTAACACCAGCGCATGTTAGAAAAATATGAAGATCTACGAGAAAAATGTGTTAAAGATTTCTGGGAAACCTTTGTATTTCCTATTATGGTCGGATCTCGAGATTGTATTAGCAACGTAAACTCCACATTCTTGACTTCATCAGCGTGGATATGGCAATCACGCAGATTTTCGACAATCTACCAAAGTCTGGCAGTATTATGAGGTACCGCTGGGGCTCTCTGGGCTGGTGGTTACAATGCTTCGGCCCCGTACCATGTCTGAACCCAAAGTCAGCAACTAATAAAAGCTTTCGTAGAATTTGATATATTCGGACTACTGTTCTCATCTTGGGTGTTTTTATCACAACGTTTCGACGGTTACATCGGCCAAAACGTTGTGATAAAAACACCCAAGATGAGAACTCCTTTCAGATTCCCGAGTTCGAACTCGCAAATCTGAAAGAAAACCACGGGGTAGCATGCTCTCGTTCCATTTCCATGACTGGGAAGAAGTCTTCGGTAATTCGTAATTCTTCGTATCGCCCGCACTGAGGATTGAACCTTTAACCTTCATATGACTGTCACTTAGAGCTGAATTATACTTAGTACTATATCCGCTGCGCCACGGACCCGTTTAGAATTCCGTCCAGATTCCCGAGTTCGACAGAAAGATTCCCGAGTTCGACAAAGGACACCTGAAGAAGGTCGGAGATTACATTGGCCGAAACGTTCTGATAAAAAACGAAACAAAATGAGAACAGTAGTCCGAATATGTCAAATTCTACGAATTATCAACCCTCATCTAAAAAATACCGAAAAATAACAAAAGCTTTGTTTGAAGCAATGCTTCTGTAAAAGCAATCTCTATTGTATAAACATTTTATAAACTGGGTGATGTAAACAATTATTTGTATTTTAAAAATGTTAATATACAGCATGTTCTTATTTTTTACTTTACCCCTAAATCAGCGTTTAGCTGGTATAAATAAATTCAAAGATGGCCACGCTGTCGTACGTGGTGTCCAGTTTAAGCGATTGCATGTTCACAAGGGCGCATCCACCATACAAAGGAGAGAGGCGCCTCCCCGAACACGAGATACTTACAGCCTCGATACGCAAATTTGATTTCACTGTCCTCTTGACTGAGAACCGTGTACCCTGCATTTAGCGGTAAGTAATAGAGGGATTCTAATGTTATTTGTTTGAGTAATGAAATTATATCTGAATTATGTTGTCTTTGAACAGAACTGGACACTGTTGAATTAAATTAGTATTTTATTTAATGTTACAGCACAAGTTTAATATTACATTGACAGTATGACCACATACATAGACAATGTGTGTTTACATGGCTACAGAGAATAGAATTTCAAAGTTTCACAGTCATACATAATCATCTTCTGATATAATTTTGTAAAATAATTCCTAATACATCACAAGAGAATAACATTATGTATTTCGTTATTTTTGGAGTTACAGCAGAAGCTTGGCTATTTATTGATGATATATATATATATATATATATATATATATATATATATATATATATATATATATATATATATATATATATAGTGCGTGTGTAGATTTGAATGATTTCGATGGAAATCCGAGTAAGAGAGCTCAATGTACATTTACATAGAGCATGAATAAATTTTAAAGGCGAAAAAACTAGACACACATTCGGCTTAACATTATAACTTATTTCGACCTAGATCAGTCTCATCAGATGTGTATACAATCAGTCATGTTCTAAATGCAGTTGGTTATGTATCTGATGAGACCGATCTAGGTCGAAATAAGATATAATGTGTACACCCCGAATATGTGTCTAGTTTTTCCTCATTTGAAATTTATATATATATATATATATATATATATATATATATATATATATATATACTATACATCATATTTATTATATGTCATATATATACTATATTTATTAAATATTAAAGTGTATTTTACCTAGAGACGATGTTGATATATATATATATATATATATATATATATATATATATATATATATATATATAGATTTAGATTTTTCACTTATAAAATAGATCATTCAGTGAAGACCGGGGTTGTTCCAATAAAAAACTAGCTCGATGATACTCGATTACAGAGTACAGAGCATTTATACTATTTATTCAAATTAAATTTGAATAAATAGTATTTGTAAGAAAACATATCTTTAATGGTGATCATTGGTGTCCTGAAAGGAATGCTTTGGTACGCCTTCATAAAATCACACATATATATATATATATATATATATATATATATATATATATATATATATGGTTATTTTTTTTAATTCCGATCTAAACCGTAGTTTTTTTTCAAATATGATCTAAGGTTAAGATAAGATTTTAACTCTGCCTGATGAAATTTCAATTTATAACAGCTGTTGATCAATAACATTGACATGCCGTTTAGCAGATTTTTTACATATCTGTGTAAATAAAAAATAATCATATATAAAAGCTCTATTTGATATTGAGCACTTTTTATAAATAAGTCCAGTTGAAATGTTTTGGATTACTATCCTGTGGATGTTTGCCTTGCCTGGATTATATATATATACTAGCGGAACCCGTCGCCCGGCGTTGCACGGGAGAAAGTACTACCTATTGCATGACGTCAAATAAAAAAAGAAATTACCTATTTTTTCTCCCCCCCCCCACCGTCTATTGTGTTGGCGAATGTTCTAAATTAAAAAAAAAAATGGTTGAGTAGAATGGGTTTGAACGCTAAAACAGGTGAGTACGAATCCCGCCTTCTTACCGACTGCACCACGTATTCGGGTTAAAATAGATGTGAAAATAGGTCAATTAACTGAATAATAAATAAGAACCGGTGTTTTGTGAAAATTAAACTGTGTGTATTAGTTCCCGGTGTCGATGAGTAGAGTGACAGTACAGAATTGTTAGAGAGAAAAGTTTTTGCTACCACCTATATGGAGTTGGTTTTTAGGAAAGTCGTGGATGGCGGGCCAAATGTAATATTTAGTGTAAGCTGGGAAAAAAGAATGACAAATGTACTAAAACACGCTCGAGTGAATAAGTGTAATGTAATGGTGAGTTTAGTAGCCTGTGATGCATGTGGTTATTTTCCTATTCTCCGAGAAGGTACAGGGGAAAAATCGTCTCTACTTTATATATTACTAGCGGAACCCGTCGTCCGGCGTTGCACGGGAGAAAGTACTACCTATTGCATGACGTCAAATAAAAAAAGAAAATTACCTATTTTTCTGCCCTCCCCCGTCTATTGTGTTGGCGAATGTTTTAAATTTTAAAAAAATATAAAAAGTGGTAGAGTAGAATGGGATCGAACGCTAAAACAGGTGATTGTTAATCCCGCCTTCTTACCGACTGCACCACGCATTCAGGTTAAAAGAGATGTGAAAATAGGTGAATTAACTGAATAATAATAAATAAGAACCGGTGTTTTGTGAAAATTAGACTGTGTGTATTAGTTCCCGGTGTCGATGAGTAGAGTGACAGTACAGAATTGTTAGAGAGAAAAGTTTTTGCTACCACCTATATGGAGTTGGTTTTTAGGAAAGTCGTGGATGGCGGGCCAAATGTAATATATAGTGTAAGCTGGGAAAAAAGAATGACAAATGTACTAAAACACGCTCGAGTGAATAAGTGTAATGTAATGGTGAGTTTAGTAGCCTGTGATGCATGTGGTTATTTTCCTATTCTCCGAGAAGGTACAGGGGAAAAATCGTCTCTACTTTATATATTACTAGCGGAACCCGTCGTCCGGCGTTGCACGGGAGAAAGTACTACCTATTGCATGACGTCAAATAAAAAAAGAAAATTACCTATTTTTCTGCCCTCCCCCGTCTATTGTGTTGGCGAATGTTTTAAATTTTAAAAAAATATAAAAAGTGGTAGAGTAGAATGGGATCGAACGCTAAAACAGGTGATTGTTAATCCCGCCTTCTTACCGACTGCACCACGCATTCAGGTCGAAAGAGATGTGAAAATAGGTGAATTAACTGAATAATAAATAAGAACCGGTGCTTTGTGAAAATTAAACTGTGTGTATTAGTTCCCGGTGTCGATGAGTAGAGTGACAGTACAGAATTGTTAGAGAGAAAAGGTTTTGCTACCACCTATATGGAATTGGTTTTTTGGAGAGTCGTGGATGGCGGGCCAAATGTAATATATAGTGTAAGCTGGGAAAAAAGAATAACAAATGTACTAAAACACGCTCGAGTGAATAAGTGTAATGTAATGGTGAGTTTAGTACCCTGTGATGCATGTGGTTATTTTCCTATTCTCCGAGAAGGTACAGGGGAAAAATCATCTCTACTTTATATATTAGATATATGTATATATATATATATATATATATATATATATATATATATATATATATATATATATATATATATATATATCAGTAGAAAAGAATTCACATGTATATTTTATTTTAACACACATATATATTAGTAGAAAGGGGTACACATATTATAAACTGTTATTTCGTAAAAGTGTATATTTTTTGTTGAGAAAACCATAACAATGTGTGTGTTAAAATAAATAACATTTATTTTACACTAAGCTTGTATATATATATATATATATATATATATATATATATATATATATATATAAATATATATATATATATATATATATAAATATAAATAAATATATATATATATAAATATAAATAAATATATATATATATATATTAACAAAAAAAAGTCCTATAAAGTTAAGGGCGACTAATAATGCAATTTGCTTTATCTGAATCATATAGTAAGTGAGACAATCGAAATAATAGTAAGCAAAAAAAACAAAAACACAACGAATGCCACAATCACCAATAAAATAATTACATAAAATACATCATATATATATATATATATATATATATATATATATATATATATATATATATATATATATATATATTGGACCATCAGGCTTAAATGCACGGAATTTGTTTTACCTATGGTAAAACATTTAGATTAACCCATTTTAAAACTAAATAAGATATTATAAATGATTTTCTTGGTTTAAAAAACATTGATTGTATGGTAATATGAATTATTAAAAATAATAATAAGCAATTAGACCACGATACATTGAATTATTGTTTTATTAACTTTTTTATCCAATTTAATTTTCAAAGATATACTTCCTCATCAGAATTTCAAGTAAAGATATATTTAAATACCTTTTATTTCTTCATCTCATTTTTGGTGTGTTATCAATTTGTGTGATGTTGAAACGAATTTGGGATGAGTCTCTTTAGTCAAGAATGGCACGTTACTATGCAAATTGTAATGACAAATGTTGTTCTTGGTTTAGAAAGCATTGTTTATATGGTAATATGAATTATTAAAAATAATAATTAGCAATTAGAACGCCATAAAATGCATTGTTCATTATATTTTTTTATAATTCATTTTACCATACAAACAATGCTTTCTAAACCAAGAACAACATTTTTTATATCTAATTTTGTTTTGCGATGGATTAATCGAACTATTTTACCATAGCGAACAGATTAACTACAAAAGATCATCTTTTTCATCGGACGATCATTTTTTATAAATGTGGAAGGTGATAACGTACGTCTGAACATGAAATGTCTTAGCATATTATTATAATAAGAAGACATCAGATGCATAGACTCTCCATGAAAATAATTTCGAGTTTTAAAAAGTTTATTTGCAGATTTCGTACCTTATTTTCACTCCGTTTTCACACTTTACGATGTTTACTTTATTTCTAGTCCTAACCCTAACCCTATTTCCGGACACAACATCTAGTAGTCATCTGAGTTTTATTGTTGGGGCTAAAAAACAGAAAATATTTGAAATATAAAAAATATATCCAATATGTTCCTCCCGGATGTACACTGAAGTGTTAAAAGAATTGCTCCCACAGAGACCCACCAGCGACCCACCAAGCAGGGTCTGGTAAAAAAATGGAGTCTCTGGTTGGAGCAAAGTCGTACTGTTGACGCCGACTCGTAACAGAGTCTGTCAATGTCGTGCAAATGGCCACCCACTCGCAAGATAGTCTGTCGATCTCGTTGAGGGGTTGATGTGTGAATCCGAATGAACTTCTCAGTGTCGAAGTTTCTTCAGCATCGTAAAAGTATGTCCATATCCACCATTGTAAGTGGAAAAACTGTAGTTTTAATATCTCGCTCGTAAGAGTCTGTCGATATACTACTAAATATCTCACTCGTAAGAGAGTCTCCCGATACACGACTGTAAGTGGAAAAACTGTAGTTGAAAAAGTCTGACTCGTAAGAGAGTCTATCTGATCTGTAAGAGAGTCCGTCGATTTTCGCCGTGCTGGCCACCGGCCATGTTGGCCGGGGAATGGCGGCCACCACCGTTCACCACTGAACGGGGACTGGCCACTCTAATGTTCACCGTTTTAACGTTCCTGCATGGGGAATGGAGGCGGCGGCCGCCGCTACCGCCACTGTTCACCCTGTTAGCCACTGCCAATGTTCGTACTAAATGAGGAAAGGCAGAACCTAAAATAGGGTTTTTAACAGCCCCTCCCCAACAAAAAATGGGTTAGTCAGACCCTGCTCCGTTGGGTATCATATCCCCCCCTCTAGAATGCCTCACCCACTCAATAGGCGCGACCGTCCATATTTATTTTTCACTATAAACTAATATTTAAATATAAATAATTCAATCTAATTGAATAAACTAGAAATATATAAACATTTTTGAGTCATCTGTAAAATATCGTTCAATGGTTTAGGTTTAACGACCGAACGAACGATTATAAAAAATCATGAAAGTCTGAGAATTTAATTAGAATCGGATATTTACCTGATATTTATTCACTAAAAGGGGGATATATTTTATATTTAAAAATTACGACGATTGTCAAATTGTAACATCCTTTAATTATAGTTTTCCAATTAAATATGACAAGTGTCACTTCGCGATATTTATAAGTTATCTGAATGCCATTTTGATTTATAAAAAACTTGTGCAGCAGAATCACGTTCACACACCGGTTCTCATTATATCACGGAAGTTAAGCGACCTTCAACCTGGTCAGTACCAGATCGGTGATCATTTGGGAATACCAGGTGCTGTATCTAAGAAGACGTTGACACCTCCCTGCAAGAATTGCAAAAACCTAACGCTGTCACTTCCTCTAACCAGGATATACATTCTGGTGTGGACCGCTTTTGAGTGTAATATTCATTCGTGGAAGCCGGCTTGATCCGCCTAAGCTTATTCACTTCACCAGGTGTTGCATATCTTTTATCTTCTTTGTCGCGTGGGGGCGCCGTCTCGATGTGTCTACAACAAATCCTTCATGACCGATTCACGATACAAACAATCGTTTAAATTTTGATTTGTTTATTTCAGATGTCAGATTTCCGTCGGCCATGGAGATGCTTCACTAACGTTGAGGGAGCTTAAGTCCTTAGCCATTCGAGGAGGGTGGAAGAAGGAATCTCATACCTGTACTTTCTTAGGGAAATAAAAAATCCCATTTTGCATTTGAAGACTACATAGAGAAATCGTCTGTTCTACTTACTTCCAAAATCCAGACTGGCAAAACTCCGTTTCCCACACAAAAGACCGTGACATCACAGAACTCTTATGCACAGGCGCGCCTTGACCCTTGACCTGAGGTCTCGTCAACGTGGTGGCCCTGTCAACGTTTGTGAGCTCCAACTGAGAACCAGTATATTTTGCACTCAACTGTACGGGTCAACCCGCACTAAATCGCGCAAGCCAACCCAAACGATTTCCCACACATACGCCCACTTCAACATGCGTCCGGCTTCACAGAACCATTATCCAACACAGGTACCATGACAACGTAATGATTCACATATCATTAAATTAAATGCGTATAAATTCTTCATATAAACTTTTCTTTTGGTGCCACAAAAATCAAATATTTTTCTAAAGTCGCTGAAAAAATGGTTAGTTTATCCTACTGATCCAGAAAGTTCCTGGGTCATGATGCAGCCCTCTATCTGTATAAGAATGATACACGTTGGGCTTGATCAGTATACGATGGGGTGACCATGTGAGAATACCAGGCGATGTATATGGGATAACTGCAACAACTCCCGTAAAAAAATCTGTAGAAAGTAACATCGTAATCTCCCCTGACCGGTGACAAACTTGTGAATGTAATATTCCCTAAAACGTACCTCTTTGAGGGAAACCGGTTCAATCCGCCTAGGCTTATCCGCCGCACTATGTAGCAGGTAACCAGTAATCGAACCTACATTCAAATCTGTTGTTATGGTCGCTGGTACAATGGTTGGATAGTGCAACCGCCCCAGAAAGTACTACATTCGGAATGCGTTAATTGAATATAACACTTCATGTAAATGATGAAAAACAAAATCTTCAATTTAACATGTTTTAACACGCCTCCTTAGGTTATCTCCACATTTTTACTATATATTTAACGACAACGTATTTGGGCATATATTATAAGCTTATATGCTTATATGCGCATGAATTATTAAACACATTTATTTTTAGTTGTTACAAAAATCATATCTGTTGCTAAGATCCCTGTAATAATTGGTAATATATCCATAAATCATTCCGGTAGACTCGACAAGCATATTCAAAACATGTATTGTCACAATAATAGCTCGCTCTTCAAAAAAGCGCCTTCCTTCGTAAGCTCGTAGGACTGACTTGCACTCCGGTCATGAATACTTACATCAAATCTGTTGTTATGGTCGCTGGTACAATGGTTGGATAGTGCTACCGCCCCAGAAAGTACTTGACTCCTGACGCAATCCTCTGCCTGTAAAAGATTCAAATACGTTTTAAGATGAAGTACTGCTGCCACATCTGGAGAGGTGCCTTTTGTGACTTAACAGATTACAAAACCGATTTCGAAATCTAGTGGTTGAAGATTTCTTTTCTTCAATTGAATCCCTTTCTTAAAGACGTTGCTGCTCTTTCTCTATCCTATCGTTACTTCCAAGGTAAATCTTCGACTAAGATGAAATCTCCGGTTCACCATGTAAAGTTCCTAGTCAAACTCCGACCACTGCAAAGAACGATAGAAAGACACACAACATATCTATTTATATCAGATACATAATTATATACATAGGCGATGTTATGTCCATACGCACGTTATTACCTTTCACACACATTTAACACTATGAGATCGCCCAATTAGCAAATCTTAATCTTTTGTCGTTCAGGTAAACAATTCCGACTTCATCCATTTTAAAATAAATTGTTCCCAAATCAAATGTCGACTAAAAAAAAGATTCGTTTCATTGATTTGAAGAATACTTAGGTGACAATTATTTTTGCGGTCTACTTCTTCACGTGTTGAGTCAAATTGTACGTCAGCTGAGTGGGCAGCAGCAAGTTAAAGCCGTCCAAAGCGACCAAAAACGTAAACATCAACACACAAGATTTTGGCTTCCATATTTTGGGATGCGCAAGGTATTTTGTTCATCGGTTATTTTGAGAACTATCACTAGCGAATATTATATACGATTATTGATGCAGTTGAAGAAAGAAAACTAAGAAAACGGCTACAAATTAAGAATACAAAATTGATCTTTCACCAAGACAATGCACCATGTCGATCGCACTGGTGGCGAAAGCAAACATACATGAATTGCATACATAATTCTTCTATACTTACTCTATTCTCCATATATGACCTACAGCGACTACTGACTGTTTACAGACCCCAAAAGAATGCTACAGCGAAAGATATTTAGCTCCTATGAAAAAGTGATATCAGAAACTGAGGTGTATTTTGAGGCCAAATGTCAATCCTACAAAAAAGGCATCACATTTTTAGAGAAGCGTTTGAATCAGTGTATCATCTTAGAAGGAGACTATGTTGATGAATAAAATCGAATTTTGCCTAAAAATGGTTGTTTGATTAGTTGGGTCCGGGACTTATTGAGTGATTGAATACTTTTAATTTTTTTTTTACAAATCATTTTTTAAATAGGATTTTTAAAGTAGAATTTAATTATCACAGTATTGTCTGATCATTAAATTATTAACTGAACCAAATTATAACTAAATGTTGTTTTAATCTCAAATTATACAATTTTGGAATGTAAATAGCTTCCAAAACTTATGATTTTTAATCCTTCTTTTCGTTTCTATATACAGAGTTATTCAGCTCACATAACGTCCAGCCAGTGTTTTGTGCGTTGTCATCTATTGATGTTGTAGAGTGCTAGACCCTTTGCTGTGCAGAGTTCGTCCAACAGAAGGCACCGAGGAAGATACTCCATTGTCTGAGGTTCTGGTTGGACCACTAAGATAGCCCCATCTGCTTAGGACATACCTGGAAAGGCCGATTCAAGCACTTCCATTTTGCCCAGTTGTTATATCCCGGTAGGGAGGTTTCAGCAGGGGGGGGATAAGCATAGTCGAGCTGTGTGGGTGGTTGGAGGGTTTTTCTTCTACATTTTAAGGCGGGCTTCAGATGGTATTGTCTCCAGTGGGGAAGTGCTGGTCAGAAAACTTCTCCATGATTTTAGTCGACTGAGGACAAATACATGATCATGTAGGGGTTGCCTCTCATCTTATTTTACGGTAACAGGACAGAATATTCATTATTTTAAAATGATTTTAAATAATAAATAAAGAATAGGTATATTTGTTTCCTATATTTACACCATATTTAACTGACAATGACATTTATTTTTCGGAAGAAAAAAGAGTATTTTTTTCTTAATACCAAGGAACTTTCTTTCTTTTTTGTTACCTCTGTTTACCTAAAACTAAACGGAAATTCAATCAGCATAATTGCTTCCAAAAAAATCCCGTCTGTGGAACACAATACCACGCGACTGTTTCCATGCTGACTAAAACATTGTCCTCTTCAGCTCCAATGTCGACAAATATATTAAGAAACCAAATTCTGTTTATACTCAGACTCAGACTCAGTAATTCGCGCGTCCTGCGACGTACGCGGCAATCAAAGTAAAGCATCGTTTTCAGAGAACCTGCATCGAACACCATTATTCAGATTTCAACAGCTCGGACCATTGTACTATAACCTTCACGGATCAGTATGTAAGTTGCGTGGGTTTCTTGTTCCATATATATATATATATATATATATATATATATATATATATATATATATATATGAAGAAAAAATGAGACTAAAAGTATACTTTTAGGGAATAAAACCTATAGTGAAATGATTTATGTTCAATATACGAGATAGAGCAATTGTAAAGATATATGAAGGAAGAGAGATAAAGATGTATATATATATATCTCTCTCTCTCTCTCTCTATATATATATATATATATAATCCAGGTAAAACATCAACAAGGCTGTAATGTAAAGAATTTGCACCGGGTTCATAAAAAGTGCTCAATATCAAATAGAGCTTTTATATATGATTATTTTTATTTACACAGATATGTACAAAATCTGCGAAACTGGCATGTCAATGTTATAAAGTGAGATCTCATCATCTTTCCAAATATGATCTACGGTTAAGATCGGATTCTAACTCTTTCTGATGACATCTCAGTTTATAATAGCTATTAGTCGATAACATCGACATGCCAGTGTCGCAGAATTTGTACATGTCTGTGTAAATAAAAATAATCATATATATATATATATATATATATATATATATATATATATATATATATATATATGGGAAAAGAAGGATGAAGGTAATCTGACGTAATGGGAAATGAAAAAGGAAAAACCAAAAAGGAAGTTTTTTATGTGTTCATCAGCGTTTCGTCTTTATTTGTAAGACTTCTTCAGGATGATAATATAAAGAAAAATTTCATGCAAGCACGTGGTTATATAGGGTTGACATGGTGGGTTGAAGGGAGGCAATAGTAGCCACTACTGGAAAACAGTAGGGACCGACGTTCGGACCTGGTGAAGTCAGTTGCAAGGAATGAAAATAAATGTTGAAGAAACTGAGTGAAAAAAGTGGGGGTGAGCAGGGATACTGTGGATGGTTGTAAGTGAAAAAGTGGAGGGTTGGAGTTAGCGGGAGTAATGTGGATGTCAGTGAGTGAAGGAGTGGAGGGGTGTAAATTTAACCAAAAAATTATGAAAATATAAAATAATAAAATAATAAACAATTATTGAAAAAGTTTTTTTTAGTTTACAAATATGTTTGTAGCCTCACTTCTTTTATATATATATATATATATATATATATATATATATATATATATATATATATATATATATATATATATATATATATATTGTGTGTGTGTATTTAGGCAACATTTTCTCATTTATGCAAACATTGTTAAAATAGCAGAATTCGTCTGTTTAATTATACTTTTTTATTTTTTCAATTTATCTGATGGCCTGTTTCGTATTAAAATAATAATAAAAATGTTTCACGAACGTTTGCGATTCTTCGTCGAATCATCCTCAGGTGTCAAAAGCAAATGAACAAAAAGCTGGAGAAAGAAAAGAATTTTAAAATAACGGCGGAGAAACTCGCAGAGAACGTGTTTCGCATTGATCCAGGAAGTCGTTGACGATTTTAATTTAGCAACACTGGATGGCATCACAGAACAACATCGCATTATGTTAAGCATTGTAAAATCTAACCACTCGTTTCATATGTGACGTTATTAATTTTAGGTTGTTGTGATTTTATGTAGATAACTTCCGATATTTTTATTTTTTTAAATTGGTTTCGGAATGTATAATTTTAGTGTTATTAACTAGAATTTTTCTTAAATCAAAGGGAGGACAGTCGTGTCTTTGTAGATGTACAAGCACTACCCGATCCCGCTGCCTCACCATGCATCTTGTAAACTCTAGCTCAATTTACCAACATGTGCAGGAGTATATTTAGCAGAAGAGCGCAGATGTGAAAAAGGGTATCGTCAATATAAATCATAAACGCGGTCATAACAAATCATCTTTAGCCGAAGGCGTTTGGTGTAGATTTAGTTAGCTGAACGTGTAGGAACACTAGATTAATAATAATAATAATAATAATAATAATAATAATAATAATAATAATAATAATAATAATAATAATAAGCAAAAAAAGAGGAGGGAGAAAGGCGATGAGGGAGAGGAGATAGAGGAGGAGAGGGATCAGACGCGAGAGATGAGGTAGAAGAAGAAAGATAAAAAAAGTAGAAGAGGAATGCGAAGAAAAAGGATATGGAAAACGCGAAGATGAGGAATAATAATAAGAAAATAAAGAAGACGAAAAAGAAGCAGAACACGTCAACAACGAAAAGGAAAATCGCCAAAATTAAGAAGATGATGAAGAAAAAGGAACAGAAGAAGTAGAAACAGAAGAAGAAGATGATGATGAAAAAAGAAGAAAAAGAAGGAGGAGAAGAAAGAGAACATGAAGAAGAAGAGGAATACTAAGAAGAAAGAAGAGAAGAAGAAGAAAGAAACAGAAGAAGAAGAAGAAGAAAGAAAAAAGAAAAAAGAGATTAACAACAAGAAGAGGGGAGAAGAAGAAGAAGAAGATAAAGAAGAAGAAGAGAAGAAAGAAAAAAGAAAAAAGAGGAGAATAACAACAAGAAGAAGGAGAAGAAGAAGAAGAAGAAGAAGAAGAAGAAGAAGAAGATAAAGGAGAAGAAGAAGAAAAAGAAGAAAATATGCAAAGAAGAAAAATGAGAAATAATAATAATACATACTCAGAGCCGATATCGAAGCAGAAGAAGAAGACGAAAGAAAAGGAGATTGATGATGATGATGATGATGATGATGATGATGATGATGATGATGATGATGATGATGATGATGATGATGATTAGGAGGAGAAGGAGGAGGAGAAAGAAGATAAAGAAGCGGGATGACATTGAGAAAAAAGAGGTCTCATATGAAAACGAATTGATAAAGTTTCTTCTATCTTCCATTTTTTTCAAATCATCGAGTCAGCCTCCAAGAATTGGAATACTTTAGGGAATCGTCCCAGACTATCACGGAAGAAAAAGTGTTTTTGAATATTTCCTGTAACGCTAGAGGAACTGTTAACTTCGTTAATTTCATTACGCCGAGATAAACAGGAAGAAAAAATAATGAAATGCAAAAACACTTTTTCTCAAAACACACAAACATATATATATATATATATATATATATATATATATATATATATATATATATATATATATTCAACCACAGATAGCCTGTTTCGGTGTATCACAGCCTTTCAGTGCGGCTAAACAAACACCAATTCAAAACCTACAACCATGTTGTTTATAGTCGGGAGCTCTAACCACTAGGCCACGGGACTGGCGCTGTTGGTAAATAATATCTACAAAGTTTTTATATAAACATTGACCGCTACTTGGCAGTGCTCCATTCGTTTATTTACATAAGAACTTTGTATCACACTTAATATTAGCACACGATATCATTAATAACAGTACTCAACCCGAAAAAGAGGAATGTATATATGTATAGAGAGCCAGAGAGATTATATGCATATAGATTATATATCTATAGTAAAGACCAATGCATATATATATATATATATATATATATATATATATATATATATATATATATATATATATGTATAAGAAGAATATTGTAGTTTGTCGAAAACATTGTCCGTAATAAGTAATAAGTATTGTAAGAAGGCGGTGACAATGCGTTTGTTAGGTGACACCGGCGGTACGTGAAAGGGCAAACAATGACAATTATGACAATGTTGAGAAATCAATTATTTTCAAATAATTTTATTTTATTTACCAGTGTTAAATTCGAATCGTAATGGTAGGGTGGTGTGTCTTCCTTTTTTATTTAAATATTTGACAGAATCCCCTCATCTTCAGTAACACTCCACTCGTCGATGTGTGTCTTTTCGCCTATAGCCTAGGCCGGAAATTACGGTTTTATTTTTATGAAAATCTAATCACACTTCACCGTCAATAAAAAAAGTTCCTGCTAACCTAAACAAACCGTAATTTTCGGCCCAGGCTATTTCTACCATCGAAATATATATATATATATATTAGTACAGAAAAATATTAGTAAAACATTCGTAATGTCGGTTTCAAGCACAGAAGGACTTAGCCATCCGGTTCTCTTCAGCTTCTGTTGTCATTTGTTTCGGAAATGTGAAGTCACGTGTCACTCTCGTTTGGACGCGTTATTTCCATTTAACCATTTCAATCCTTAACCCTATTTTCTCTTACTAATTCCTTTAGAAGATATTATTAAACCCCAAAACAGTAACGGCCAAATATATCTTACTAATAATATTGGCTCACTGGATTTATATAGAAACATTTTTTAATTTTTTTATATCTCTTTAAATTTTCTCCGGTTTTAATCTCAACTGTTACTTTTCACACCTTCCCCCTTTTTTCATTATTAAACCTTCCTTACACTAAATTTAAACTAACATACATACCACTCTAAGCAAATAATGCGTTCAAACGAGAGTGACACGTGACTTCACATTTCCGAAACAGATGACAACAGAAGCTGAAAAGAGCCGGATGGCTAAGTCTTTCTGTGCTTGAAACCGACGGTACGAATGTTGTACCAATTTTTCTGTACCAAAATAAATAAATATTACGCCCCTAATTTTTAATTTTTTACTTTAATTCTACATTAATCGAGCACTCTGCTTGAATTTTTCCTGGTTTATTACAAAGAAGTTATATATATAGTCTCGGAAGTTTCTCAACCATTAAAACTATATATATAAAAAAAAAAAACTTATAGTCTCAAGTCTTCCAGTGGAAAATCACTCATGTAAGTCAATTTATTTTTAACAGTTATTATATTAGTTTGTTTCTAACACTATTTTAAGGGATCATCAGTTGTTTACCATGAAAAACTGTTTCGGGAATTTAAAAACAACACAGTATTCAATTTCATGGCTTCCCATCAGAGTTGATCAGACCCCACTTCCATTAAAAGACAAAAACATAAACGTTCCTTATACTAAATCTACGTTTTGTTCCATATAAATGTTTTGCTAACTTATATTAGTTATTTAAGACACACACAAAAAAAATTCTTTACCTGTGCTGTTCGTATGTCTAATAAAATTTATCCGTTACTTACAAAAATGTTGCTGCATTTTAAAGTGTTTGGACGAATCCATGACACTATTATTTAGGTGATTAATGTATTATTTTTAGTTTTATATTATAAATATAAAAAACATCAACACATCAAAAAATAAAAGATAAATAAATAAATATGTATATACACATATATATATATATATATACATATATATACATACACACATTCATATATATATCTTTAGTTCCTCCTTTTCTCCCTCGTCCTACTTTGTTGTCCATCTCCCCGTTGTTGTCAACCTCAAATAAATATTAATCTTCCTTGTTCACTTTAGTTTTTCTAATCTGCGTTCACAACTGTCGACTTTTTTCTTTTCTCATTGTTTCAAATCTGCGTCTATAAGTTAACCGTTAATTTGTTCTCTTTTATATATATATATATATATATATATATATATATATTCACGGAAGGATCTCGCTTAGCCACCACCACATGAAATAATTTTCCGTTCTGCTTGAAACCAAACTGAACTTCCATGATCAGAGTTTCTTTTAAAGAACTCCAATTTGTGGAACACAATTACACTGCTTACCTTCTGATTACAATATGTTTGTCTTTATCAATCGTTTCAAGCCTTCTAATCCTAATTATAATCTCATCAACTCTTATTTTCGAGAGTTTTTTTGTCTTGATAAATGGTGATTGTTTTGTATATATATAAAAAAGAAAAATGAGTAAATTAGATCCGGTAGGGGTTGAACCTGGTATGTCAGATTCCACTCCGTGCAGCAATCACGAAAACTTGTTTATTGTTTGACACGTTTGAATACATCTAACAGAAGTTTCTCTAAGTTGACAGTATATTTACAATAGATACGTTTATCTCGGCAAAATGGCCATGTTTGTCACTTTGAGATCAGAGGAAGACTTTATATTAATATACGTTTATCTCGGCAAAATGGCCATGCTTGTCACTTTGAGATCAGAGGAAGCCTCTATATGAGAAAATACGTAACAAATCGACTGGAAGATGAATCGATCAGTACATTTGCTTTTTTTTCTCTCGGTTTTCGTTTGTGTCGTTGTGCATGGAAAGACATTTGTTTGCTTAACAGACGTGGACCTTTATATAACCTGTGCGACTGAGTAAATATCCTTACTAAAAAGCAACAGACTTACCAATTAGTGCAACATCCGTAGAGATAAAGACAACGACAACAAATAACCATTGATAATATGCAATAAACTGCATATGAAAACACGTATATACATTAGGCGTTATCATATATCAATAAACATTATTATTCAATAAAGCTTCACTGCTTCCGTTGAGTTTCTAAAAGACAATGGATACCTTTATAAAGGTGACTGCGCGTATAAATATAAAGCAAGGGTTGCGCAAAACACAACCACACCTCTCTTGATTCAGCACTACTTGATTCCAGTGTCAAGAGATATCCAGAGCGACTGGAACGAATGCCAAGATAGACGGAGCAGCTGGTATTCCAAAATAGTTACTCATTTAGCACTGGTCAGGCTCGAGATTGCTTAACTTCGATAGTTGGATAATGGCCCTGTGAGACCGGACACATGTTGAGTGGACGTATGTGTGGGGGATCGTTTGGTTTGGCTTGCGCGATTTAATGCGGGTGAACCCGTACAGTCGAGTGCAAAATAAAACTGGTTCTCACAGTTGGAACTCACAAACGTTGACAGGCCACCATTTTGATGAGACCTTTTAGGTCAGGGTTCAAGGGAGTCAGGCTTTGACGAATGCATCTGTGCATAGGGGTTCTGTGACGTCACGAGTTCTTGTGTGGGAAACTGAGTTTTGGAGTCTGGTTTTTGGAAGCAAGCTGAACAGACGTATTTTTCCATATAGTCCGCAAATGAAAAGAGGAACTTATTTCCCTTAAAGAATACAGGCGTGATAAAATTCCTCCCTCTACCTCCTCGAATGGCTAAGGACTTAATGGACCATATATAGCTAGGAATTAACTACGACAAAAGTGGTAAATTGATCTCTCTCTCTCTCTCTTCGTTAGTAAAACCTTTCTAAGAGCGACAGAACATTAACGCCTAAATAAAAAAGAGAGAGTCTGCCTTATCTTTCGTTGTGTATGAGAATCTTTGTTACAGCCCAATAGAACGATGATGATACTGGACGCGCGACGTGTGGCGATAATGGTGGCGATGTTCCACAGCAGTCCCGAAACGAGGAGAGAACTCAACCGCTGGACGACACCCCTCCACGACGAAGAAGAAAAGGTATGAGTAATTAATCGACTATGTAACACGATGATCTAACGGGAACCGATGTGTCAACGTGATTATGTCGTATAACGATTTAGTACATCACATGTACATATTCGAGCAAAATACCCGTCCCGGAATTGGTATAAGAAATATGTACAGCATTAGTCTTTTAAATTTAAAATGGCTCTGTTTATTTTTTAATAGGAGCAGTGTGTGGTTTGTGGGGGGAACAAACCCTTAATGGTAACGTTTATAAAAAAACAATGTAAATACATGTATCTCTCTAATCTATTAATTTCATATTCCGACGCATCACATGATCCTAATTTATTCTTTCCACCACATGTGGAAATAAAATAAATTAAAAACATGTTTTTAATTTATTTTATTTACTTTATTCCTCTTCTCCCAATATATACTCACACCCACGTATAATATATATATATATATATATATATATATATATATATACATATATATATATATATATATATATATATATATATACATATATATATATATATATATATGAAAAAATATATATGAAAAAAAAATGACACAATACTGGTCAACTCTGATGATGGCATTTTATTCCGAAATTAATAAGATTAAAGTAAAAAAAAATGATTAATCTTGCATTGATAAAGGCTTATATTTTCAATTTTATAATATATATATATATATATATATATATATATATATATATATATATACATATATATATATATACATCTATATCAAGGCAACGGCAAGTATTGTTGAATATAGGAGACAACTCATGTCTAGATATCTTTTGGTAGATCCTTTCAATAGTCCGAACCAGGATCTTAGTTTCGGATGGGAATTAGCTGATGAATTTGCCATAGTTTGGATTTGTCTCCCAAGTACTTTCAGACCCATCCGGGTCCATCTTCAGGGGAATGAGGTTAATCAGGTACAGACCATGTCTTAGTATTATAGAAGGTTTTGGCGGGAATCATGTAATAAGTACGAAACTATATTTAGAACTATAGACATGTTAGTATATTATTACTGATATTAAAGTTAATTCTATTAATTAGAATTTTTTTTTATTTGCATATATAGGGCGTCTAATATATGGAGTTTTTGTTTGTTAGTACTATATTCTAAGAGTTTGGTATTTTCTACAGGAGTGCTTGCTAGTTAAGTGTTGGGCTATGGCGCTAGTATTAGACAAATGCACCGGCAATCTTCTCCACAAATGTATATATATATATATATATATATATATATATATATATATATATATATATATATATATATATATATATATATATACTTTTCTAGAGATGAAAAATGAGAATAAAAAAATTGTAAAGATACAATATTT